>JAJLVP010000298.1:0-57818 GCA_030570435.1 Pichia ethanolica | reverse complement strand
AATTAAACTACTTACATTACAGCCGCATGTAATGAGGAAAAAAAATTAAAAAAGTTCATGATTCTTGATGTATCATATAACAACTATACAAAGTGATTTGATCAATATATTTCAATCTCAATTTTTTACAGTCAATATATTAATTCTTGCATGTCCATATTTAATAAATACTCATTTTTTTGAAAAAAATTATGAATTTTGAGCTTTCAGAAAATTGTTTACGATTGTCAGAACTTTTTCCAGATATTTCATTAAAACATATATCACATATTCTTAAACTTGCAAATGATAATTTTGATTCTTCTGTTGAACAATTATTAAATTATGATATAATCAAAGATGAACTTGATAAATTGGATGAGAAATCAAATTTAAATAATGATCATTCTAATAACCAAAAGCAAGAATGGGTTTTAGTTGATAAGAAAATAGAAGACCAGTCTTCAAATATAAGAAATAACAAAAAAAAGTTCAAGAAGAAAAAGGCAAAATCAGATCAAAATGACTTGAGTACAAATGCTAATATTATAAATGATTCAACAACAATTTCTTCCAATTCATTGGACTCGACAATTGAATCTTTGAAAATCAAGGAACTATCAAAAAAATTTGAAATAGAAGATGAAATTATGTCAATTTTAGAAATTGATGAGTGTAATCGTGAACTGGTAGACTGGTATTTTACTCAGAATTCTTATAATAAATTAAATACAATATATGATATTATGTTAAATTTTAATCCCGAAAAGGAAATTGGGGATCAACCTCGTAATAAAATAGAAACTGCATCATTTGACCTGATTTGCTCTGATAAAGTCGAAGGTTCAGAAAATTCAGTTAAAATGTCTGATTTAATTAAATGTGGAGTTGATTCTAAAAATAAAGATGGCCCAAATGCCCAAGGTTGGGATGAATTACAATTGTTGATCGATGATAATCCTGAATTAGATTTACCAAAACAATTTTATATACTGGCTATGAAATGGTTCCATGGAGATTTGGGACATATTCTCCATGCTGCTATTTTATTGAATGAATGTTTTGAAAAGAGGTCAAAAAATAATAAATTGAATCATTTTATAAAGGGGACAAAATATTCAGATATAAGTGACGAAAATACTGATGCAGAAATAAATGGATTTAATGAGCTAAATAAAAACCAATTTACAACTATTAAATATAATAAAATTAATCATTATATCGATGAAAACTCATATGTTGGACAGAACTCGAACAGATTAAATAACCTAGAAAATCGTATTAGTCGTTTAAAGAATGTTAGAGATTCATCAAATGATAAAATTTTAAAGTCCTACTACTCACACACAATTTCTAAAACAAAAGATGACATTAGAAATCACTATGAATCTGTTCAAGATAATCAAGTTATAGATAAAATTGAAAAAGCAAAGTCAACTTTTGAGTTAGATTGTCATAATATTAGCGTTAAGAATGCAATTTATGCAATAGATGTATGCTTAGATTATTGGTGGAATGAAGAAATGCAACATCGAAATATAATGAATACAAAATTTGAATTTACAGGGGTATGCCATGTTAAACCATTTATAATAATTACGGGTAGAGGGTTACATAGTGCTGGTCAAATACCCAAAATTAAAAATGCATCATTAAGATATCTCCAGCAACATAACTACAAATTTGAAGAAGACGGTTCTGTAATTACAGTATTAGGCAAAAGGAGATAATTAAATGAATAAATATATAAACATATGCTTTTTGAATTCAAAAATAAGCTACTTATTCCCTAAATTTTGTAATTTTTAGTTTCTTTATTTATAATTTATGAGTATGTACATAGATATTCATTATTTATATTATATAAACAGTTTTAGGCGACCATATTCTTTATATATTTTTATACTAGGTCAATGTCTAATTTTTCTTCTTCTTTTCCTTTTGAGCTAAATTACCACCTAATTTTTCTTCTTCATAGTTAGATGATAACATATCTAAGAAATCATCTTCTTCCTTTTCAACCTTCTTGGTTGCTATACCAGTCTTTAATCTTTGTAATCTTTCAGCTTCTGCTTTAGTTTCTTGTGCTTTAACTTCATCTTCAGATTTACCAGAGTGTTCGAAAACAGCGAATTTACTCTTGAATTTGTTTAATTTACCCTTAGATTCTGCATCTAATAAACTTGCATCTGGTTTAGATGCATTCCATAATGGATTGTTTCTTTGATCTGTAATCATTCGTAATTCATCTTTTGGATATTGAGATCTTCTTGTAATAACAGATCCATCTGAAAGTTCGACTTGAGTATTGAATTTATAATAAATTGCTGGTCTAGCTTTACCTATTCTAATTTTCTTTAATGGTCTTTTTGGGAGGGCTGATTGAATCTGCACACGACCTGCATATCCTCTAACTTGAATACTTATTTGATTTTTTATAGTTGATTTTGAAGAGGCAAACATTGGGAATATTGTTATAGGCTGGGTGTCCTTAAAATTACTTTTAAAACCGTAAAAGAGTCAAATGTTTAATGCATCAAGTTTACCACTCTAATGTCTGAATAGTGAAAAAAAACATGTTGAGAAAAAGGGATCGTGAAACCGAAGAAAATATAACTTATGGAGAACTAAAAAAAAATCCTTCTAGACACCGGGTAACACCTCTCTCACCAACATGAATTTGACATTTACAGTGAATTTGACATTTCTTAGCATATGTGGCAGATAAGACATTGTAGGCTCATTCTTTTTTATAGATAGGTGTCCTTTCTATAATATACATTTCCGCAATTGTACCTTTTCAAGTTTACTAAATACCAATGGGTTCCTTTCTAAGCTATATATTTACATATATTTTTGGTGGGATAACATTTATTCCTTTTATAGTATTTTTGGTGTGGTACAAATCGCCGAAGGTTCCCCAATCAATTAGCGGTAGGACGATTGCAGATAAAATTAAACTAAATGACAAAAGTATTAAAAGGGGAGAACCAAAAGGTTACAGAGATTTAAAGGCGAATGAATTTTTTGATGAACAAAATTTAGGTATTAAAACAAATTTTTCAGGTTGGATTACAGTTACTAAAGAATTCTATAGATTTCCCCAAATAAATCCCGATGAGTTCAAGCAAACAACAACAGGAGATATTAGTTTATCAGCTTCTAGTTCTAGTATTCAATCTGATAAGTCTTCAGCAGGAATTTTTTCAAAAATGATAAAAGGTCATTCGCATCAGAGTAGTGTGGATGAAGAAATTAAAGATGGTGAGCAAGATACAGCAACATTGGGTGCCACTAAATTAAAACAAATTCGAAAAAGAAATAGATTTTATGGTGTTATAAAACATGGGAATTTATTTTTGTACAGTGATGAAAGTCAAAAAAATGTTAAGTATGTAATTGTGTTAGACCATTATACGGTTGCAATTTGGCCTAGAAATTTAACAGATGGTCAACTTTATATGAGACGTAGTGCAATATGTCTTATCAATAACGATGAATATTCTCAAAATAAAGAAAGTGCTCTAAATTTGCAAAACCTCTTAGAGGATAAATCTGATAATGTTCCACCACCGAAAAATTCTTATTTTCTTTATGGTGATTTGGCAATAGAAAAGGAAGACTGGTATTTTGCACTTCTTAAGGCAACATCTACGGGCTCAAATTTAAACAATTTGAATAGTTATATAGACCCTTTAAACATGGCCAAACCTTTATATTACAATACTGCTGATATGATGGATCTTATGGGGACTTTGAATGCTACTGAAAATCAATTGACAACCAAATGGCTGAATGCAATTATCGGCCGATTATTTTTATCAACATATAAAACTGAAAGATTCCAAAAAGCCTTTTGGCTTAAAATTGAAGATAGATTAAAAAAAATAAGAACACCAGGATTTTTGGATCAGTTACAAATAAACCGTATTGATGTTGGTCATTCGAGTCCATTCTTTACTAATCCAAAGCTGAAATCATTATCGCCTGAAGGTGATTTGGAGGTGACAATTGATATGCTTTATCAGGGTGGTGCAATGGTTGAAATTTCAACAAAATTATTTCTCAATGTTACTGGTTTTAAACAACGTCAATTTGATATTATTGTGAAATTAATTATGAACAAAATTGAAGGAGAAATTCTTCTCAGAATCAAGCCACAACCATCTAGTAGAATCTGGTACACTTATTCAAAAATGCCAGAAATTGATATTACTGTAGAGCCAGTGTTAAGTTCAAGAGCAGTTAATTATAGTATTATCACCGGTGTTCTTGAGAATAAGTTAAGAGATGCTATCAAAAATAGTATTGTCTATCCATTTTTTGATGATTTTGTGTTTTTTAGATCACCCGATGAAATTTTCCGAGGTGGAATCTTTGATCATTCTGTCAATGAAAAACCTTCCGATACTGATAATGAAGCAGTAATACAAAACGATAATGGACATTCTAAAGTAGACACAAATCCCAGTATACAAGTTACAGATACTAATTCAGAAACAGAGCATATTATGGAAAGAAAAAAATCAGAAATACCAACCCCAACAGCCGTTAATAATTCTGATGGAAAAGATGTGCAGATTAATACCCCGGATGAAGTTTTTCAACCAGTACCGGAAACTAAAACTACTACCGAATTATTAGAGGAAGATGCAGCGCATGCCTCTGAACAACTGAAAGATTCAGTTTTTAAATCGTATAATAAAATCAAGCATTGGTACAAAAAAGGGCCTGCTAATTCTGATTCTACATCAGCTTCATTGAATCAAAATACTGCAAGAAAGAGAACAACTTCCGGTAGTAAAGATCCTAACTATACACCTCCAGACATGATTTCTAATCGTAGGAGAAAGCCATCGAAATCTGATAGTTTATCTATTGATATCCAAGGTCAACAGGATACTATTTCTTCTGGATCATCATTTCAATTACTCAGCTCAAATGTAAATCCAAGACCATCAGGAGATGCATTTATTAAATTGGACAGAAGACGTGGTAGTTCTCAATCATCACAACTTGGATCATCATCAATTACGGAAGAAACATATTCTTCTCAACTTAATAATTCACCTTCTTCGCCGGATATGTTTATTAATGAAAAGTTTAAGAGCCCAACCACTTCAGCATCAGCAAGTTCAAATACTAATATCATTGGTTACCAAAGTTCTGCCGCTTCGCATATGATTCCTCCTCAAAAATTAAGATTCACTAGTGAGACACTTAGTGAATCTATTCATTCTCCAACCACAGCATCAAATATTGCATTATCATCTGGTCTACAGGAATCTCCGATTATTTTAGGTAAGGGTAATATACCAACATTAGAGCATACTGAACAAGTTACTAGAACAAAAACCAGATCACGTAAACCGGTTCCTTCATTACCTGCGATGTCACCATTACCACCGTTGCCACCGAAAGAGTTAGATGATCCAATTAAAAATGGAAATCATGAGTGAGCTTAAGAAAGTTTTGAGTTAGTTAGTTATTATATATTACGTGATCTTATCTAGTCTACAATCAAGAAAAATCAAATAAAGTTTATAATAAGGTATTTATAAATTTTCTTAATAATAAATTTATATGTAGAATCAACTCAGTAAAATTCATAAAACTACTAAACTACATTATTCAAATATATATTCAGTTATTTTTCATAAAATATTGAAAAAATAGCATGTGTAAAATATGTAAATATATGTTTTTTATTGATATTGTTATTACTTTCTTGTTAATAACTAAAAAGATGTTGATAAATCACAATTTGAATATATGATAAATGATTGAGTTTGGTGGAAGTTGTAGTGTATTTATTTTTTTCTTAAAATATTGTATTTGTGTTTACTTATACTCACATGTTTTGATTTTCCGAACTCCACTTTAATCTAAATTTTTCAGACCGTATTTTAAAAATGATAAATCCTTAACTATCTTAAAATAAAAGTTCGTGTTTATTCAAAAAAATTTAAAAAAAATATTTTTGTGTATGTTTTTAAATTAAGTTATAAATTTCTAATAACAAGGTAATTATACAGTTATATTATACAAAATTGTATCCATCTACTTAAGTTTTAGCTTAATCTTTGGACCTTTCTTCTTTTTTTCTGGTTCATCAACATCAGGACTGGTTGTTCTTGATCTGGATCTGCTCAATGAAAATTCTACGGGAGATGGTGCAGAGTTAGGATCACGTCTAACGGGACTAAGTTTTCCAATGATACTTGATGTATCTCTTCCCCAATCAAGATTTTTATTCGAATCTTTACCTTTTGCGTCCTCTTTCTTTATAGCATGATCTGCGGTCGTAATAACAAGGTTTTTGTCAGTATTTTTATTCAGTTTACTATTTTCTTTTTTTTGTTTATCCGATTCATTTTCCTCTGTTACCTTGCTTTCTTCTACGACACTATCATTATTTGCACTTAATTCTTTTTTAATACTAATTTCTGGATTTTTTGTTTCGAGCTCAAATTTACTGCAAGAAACTTGTGAAGAGGCAGGGTCTGTTGTATTTTCCAATTTAATCAAAAATTTAGTGTTTTCTTCCTTTTGTTGTTCACCTTCAATGTGATTTTCTTTAGGTTTTGGAGCCTTCATTTTCAACGATACTATATATGAAGAACATTTACTTAAAGGTTCAAAGTTTTCATTTGTAGATGCTGTAAGCTTTTTATTATTCAAATCAAAACGAAAATAACGTAATGGAGAAAATGGACTACTTTTAATAATTTTGTTGCTGCCGTATCTAATAATTGAATGAGTTTGAAGGGTTCTGATCTTAACTTCAAACGTTGTTGATGTTTTAGTAATCTCAACGTTTTCACTTTGAAATTTTTTTTTTCTTTGTTTGGTTGGAGGCATTTTAGTTAGTGATATATCACTTCCTGATCTCTTATGTTTGTTGGTAGATGTATCATTGTTCATCTTGAACTTTAAGGTTGGTAATTGAATTTTGAACTTGGTTTCCCTCTTTAAAGAAACAACGAATGAAAGTTTTTCTGGAATGTCTGGGTCTGTATTCTTTTCTTTAACTTTAACAATAATTTTTTTATCATTAGGAAGATTAGTAGTTACAATAAAGGAATCTTTAGCTTCAAAAAGTACCATCATTATATCCAGAACATTTCTTCTTGTATTGATAGGAACTAAACATGAATGCAACGTATTCCACAATTCTTGAGTTATACCATGACCTATTGCTAAATCTCTTCTCAGCAAATCAATCGCACCTTTGACAGATTGTCTGGCAATCTCATCCTTACGTGACTGCATTGATAATTTTGCAGATGATGAATCTTCTATATGAATCATACGGTTTCCAAAAGTTTGTTTGTCATTGGAATCAACACTGACAGATTTGAGGAATTCTTGATCATCTAATAAAGAAGGTATACCAGAGTATGCAGCAATTCCAATAGTTTTGACAAGAATCAAATTCAATTGATATCTTAAATAAGATGATTCGTCTAATTTCATTGCAGTAAAATAATAACTTAGAATGTTAGAATTCCTTAATCCACCGATTGTTAGTAAACCTTCAAAAGCTGTTAACCGTATCTCATTATTAAACTTGGTAGTAGTATATCTCAAAAGATTAGTAAATGTCATTCTTGCTAATCCTGCTCTAACAAATCTAATTTTTTGTTCCAAAATGGTCTTGGTAATAATTTGTTTATAAGAGGGTGCCCACTCATCCATTTTCAGGCATCTATTAAGCTCCTTAATTGCAGAATAAATAAACTGATCTTTGATATCACGAGGTTCTGGAATTTCAGAAGATTTTGTTGCGTAATCAATATTCAAGTTAGGTATTTCTCTTTTTGAAATTGCAATAACATTACAGATACTTTTGATAATTGAAGCATAATAATAGGAATCGTCGAATTTATTAGTAGAATTATCATTGTATTTCAAAATATTTAATAAAATTCTTTTCAATTCAATAGGTGTATCGCCATCTTTATTTCTTACTTCGGAAAGTGATTCAATTATGGCTTTCATTATAAACAGATTCGAAAAACTTGAAAAATTATTTGGCTTTGGTAAATATTCCTTTGGGTCAAATTCATCGTATCCCTTTCTTATTTTATTGTCATAGCAAAAGAAATATTTAAAAGTTTTTAACAAAAATCTCATACCAATATGATCATTTTCTTCACTCGAAATTTTGGCTAATGCTTTGGCTGCTTCTACACGAACACCATAGTAATATCTATCATCAACTAGAGTTCTTAATAAGATCTTCCCATGATATAATGTCGGTCTAATCACATTTCCAAAGTGTTTGACACTATCAAGTTGAGCTTTCACATCTCGATCTTGTTTTAGTTGAGACTCAAACTTGTCGTCTGTGAGATTTATGGTATATTTACAGATCCATTCATTATCAGCATCAAATCTTAACCACTCAAAAGCTTCGTCTTTCTCCTCGTCAACAGATGGGCCTTTTTCAGTTTCATTGTCAGAGTTTAAATTGGTATTCTCTCGTAAATCCCAATTTTCAATTTCTTCGGAAGAAGTCAAAACATCACCTAAAACAAGGATTTTATTCTCATCATTTTTATCTTTTTTCTTAGAATTTTTTTCTTTTTCGTTGACTTTCTCTTTATCTTCGAATTCTTCAGTACCTTCTCGTTTTTCTCTCTTTCTTCTTCTGTATTTGGTATTATATTGAATATCTAGTTTTGTTAAGGTATCTGAAATTGCTAAGATATGTTCATACGGTGAACCATCTGCCTCGTGAATTCTAACAGTAACAGGTCCTGAGAAGACATACTGAGCATCAAAATGGTGATCTTCTGTCAGAAATGTATTGGCCTCATCAACAAAATTAGTAATTTTTTCATTTGAGACTAAGGTATTATTTTCAAAAGACTCATTAGAATCGTCTTTATTTAAATTTGATCTTTGCATTTGACGAATTGACATTTCGATAAATAATCTTTTCTTATTAAATCTTTGTGTTATTCTCAATGTTGGTATACCACTATTATGGATCCAATTTTGGAAAAAGTTTTCCAACTTATGATGTGCAACTTTTTCGCATACACGTTGGAAATGGGCTGTTGATAAATTATTACCGTTAATCAAATCATTAGACATGGCCTGAAGAAATATCTTAGGAATAACTCTAGAAAGTCCAAACAATTTATCAGTTTTTGTTATACGCCTGTTAAGAATCATTAAAACTAATGGGGCTTTAAGATTTATAAAATTTAAGTCTTGTTCGTTGTTAATTGGGAATCTAAACATTTGATTTGATAATGGTCTTTTACCTATATCAATTTCACATAATAACTCACAACGTTTTTCAAAAATAAAGTTATAATAATTAACACCAAATAATTTCTTCAAGAATTGGCTACACATATATCTAGCAATACCAGAAACACACCAAAGATCATTCAAAGTTTTTGGTAAAACGTTTACACCTGAATACTGTTCTGCTAAAGCAATAGATAATTTTTCAGTGGTTTCAAACATAGGTTCAATAATGTTAGGACCATAAAGTAACTTTGAATTCACAATAGTCATTCCTGCAAATGTACAAATTTCACAAGGTAAATCATCAACAAATAAAAGAGTATAACTAGTGAATGGGAATGAACTAAATTCCCTTGAGTAATAGTCCAATGCTTTGTACAGGAATATTGTGGAATTTATAACTTCATTTTTTCTACCTGGCATAAAATAGAGCATAGTTGGAACTTTATTTGTATTGGCGTTATCTAGGGCAAATTGAACTTGACTTTCATCAGAATTAGCAGTTGTAGATTGTTGATTTAATATTAACTCATCCGTCCCCGGTTTAACATCCACGATTGGTGTTTTTTCAAAACAACCAACTGCAAAACCTAAATGATGAGCACATACAGGATTAAAAAATTGATAATTGACAACTTTTTTAGCAACATCTATGGGATGTGGAGATTCCCTAGAACTAACCAAATCAGGTACAACAACATTAATTGGTATAGAGTCTATATTATTCGTTTCATTATCATCATCTATGGTGTCAATAACGGTTTTATTATTATCTTTAGTTGAATTATTACTTTTTATATTTTTTCCCTTTGAATTTTCATCCAATCCCATTTGTTGGAGAGCTGTTTCTCTTAAAACCTTTTCTGCACGTTTGGTACCAATTAAAATAGATTGACCAATATCACCAATTGTCTTTGGAACCACAATATTAATATCCCAAGCAGGTTTTTCGTGAAAATTATCTATACATGGAACCCAAGAACTAGTACTACAAAAAAAATCATTATTAAATGTGTGACAATACCATAAATTTTTTTGTACATTAGTATGTATACCACCATTAAATAAGACGCCATTCTTCAAATTTTTAACTGTATATATAATTTTAATATTTAATGGGGTGTAGACTTTTTCAGAATTCAATAAAGTATTAGCGGTATTAGGAGTTTCATTCATTGATCTATTGGTGCCTATTGGAGAGAATGTAATTTTAGAAGTATCTTGTAATCTTAATTTTATACCTTCGGGTATTTTAATGTTAAGTTCAGAAGTGCATACATTAAATGAAGAAAAGGGATCATCGGTATTATTCTGATCTGAAAATAATGGATAAAATTTTGCTCTTATCATTTCATGTTGATGATATGAAATATTTGTACTATTTGAATCGAAATGATTATCATAATTATAATCTGCTAAAACTGGATTTTCAGGATCATTCATATATTCTTGATTTTGTAAAAAGTCATCATAACTATAATGAGCACGCCTTTGATTGATAATAATTGATTTTATTTGCATACCTCTACAATCCAATTTGATATTCTTCAAAGAAGAATCTAGTGGTAATACTGTAATATCTGTTTCACCAGATATGGTATTTTGTTCCAAATCCACATCAATTGTTACTTTTTGGTATCCAATCTTAAATCTTTGTGACGGTATATTATCTAGTTCATATTTATTATGATGTTTCTTCGGTGTTTTAGGAGTCCTTGGAGTAATTGGAGTCCTTGGGGTAGATTTTATCGATAGCTTCAAATTCTCCATAACAGAAGAATGAATCTGGTTGTAAAAAGAGAGTAAAATGTATTGCTTATAGTCAGGATAACCAGTACAATACCAGATGGCAAATACTAAATAACGAAAAAGTGCAAAAACATGCTATAATCCGCCAACAAACAAATTGAAATGCCCAAATTAAGGAAAAATCGCTGTGGAGCTTACGTAAGCCATACATATATATATTTTCATCTCATGTAATAAAATCTAATGTTGTGTGTGTTTTGACTTCGCTTATTGTGTTAAGTTATGTTATGTTTTGTTATGTTTTCATTTCTACGGGAGCGGGAGCCGATCTGCGAGTTGTGAGAGACGTTACGTTTCCTTTCATTTCAGTTAAGAACAGCTTATTCAAATGTTGATCATGTTGTTGATTATTACTTGAATTGTCTCATTATATAACAATAGACACTTTGTCTAACTGAATCGATCGAAACAGATACATATATTGATTAGAATGGCTGAGGAAAAGGAGAATACCCTTACATCTCCACCGGAGAATGAAATATCAGAATCTTATTCAGGTCAAAAATTATCATCAATTGAAAATCAAGATAATTCATCTATAAATGCAAATAATGAAAGTTTGAATAATAGTTTTAGAGAAGATCAAACAATTAATTCAAGTAATCAAGAAATTGATAATCATTTTGAAAGATTAAGTATTCATATTAATAAACAAGATGATCCAATAAAATCAAAAGTTGAAGATTTAAGTTCAACAGATTTATATAGTAAAATTAATTCGAAAGATTTTGAAATTTTTCATTGCATTTCATCATTAGAGCATAATAATAATGTTGGTGTTCAATATTATGTGTGTAAAAGAATTAAAAAATTCCCAATTGGTGAATTAAGATTTTTTGCACCTCAATTTTTACAATTATTAATTACAATGGAAACACAATCGATGGCATTAGAAGAAATGATTAAAGAAATATGTTTTAAAGATCCTCATTTTAGTTTAATTACATTTTGGCATTTACAAGCAATGTTACAAGATCTTTCAAAAGAACCAGAAAGTGTTGGATTTCAAACTTGTAAAAGATTAGTTAATGAATTACAATACCAATTATTTAATTATTCAAATAATTCCAAGACCTCTACTTCAAGTTCAGTATCATCTTCTGGTGTTGTTACTAGGCATGATTTAAATAAAGAATTTAAACCAAATGTTTACCCAAGTATTATATTAGCAACTTCAATATTAGCTGGAGTAACAGTTCCTGAATCAACTGCTTATGTAGAACCAATCGTTAAAATGGAAGGTAAAAAAGTTAAAACTATGGTTTTCGAAGTTGTTAAAGATATTAAGAAAAGTTTAACAGAAAATTTAACAAAGAAAAATACTTTAAATAATGCATTAATGAGTAGTCAAAGAACTTATCCACATGATTTAAGACGTACACAATCAATCAATACAATGAAAGATCGTAAAACACCATTGGGGCATTCTAAATTGAGAGGTAGTAGCTCTGATATTGCTAAGCAAAAAACAAGAAAATCTGAAGAATTGGGTTTTGAAATGATTGATACATATGCTGATTTAAATTTGCCAAATTTACGTAAACCTTCATTAAAGGGTAAATCTCATAAACCTGGTTTATATCAAGTTAATTCTGTCGTTTCAATTAATACAACACCTGAATCACAACAAAATGATGATGATAACAATTCCAACTTAGATAATTCTAGTATGGTTAGATCAATGCCTGATCTTCATGAAACTCCAAATTATAATACAAGTGATAATGCTACAAATATTTCATCATCTCCTAATTCATCACTAGCAGACTTAGTAAGTGGATATAGATCAGATGGTTCATATGCATCATCAATTAGAAATTCATCAGATTATAAAGATAGTTTAGAATTGCCTAATTCATCCTCTTCTAATAATAATAATAGTAATAGCACAAATAATAATGTTATTAGTAATAAATTACACCAACATATTTTACTCACCGATTCACAAAAAATTAAATTACTAAAGTCGAGTTATTTTAAAAATGAAACACAATTTGTTATTGCATTACAAAATATTTCAATAAGATTATCAAAGGTCCCAAAAGAGGCAAGACTTTCAACCTTAAAAGCTGAACTTTCAATTTTAAATAAAGATCTGCCATGTGAAATTGATATCCCAATGTTATTACCTAAAAATAAAAAAGGTAAATTACATAAAATTTGTAGAATTGCAGTAAACGAAAGTGCAGTTTTAAATTCAGCTGAAAGAGTCCCATATTTACTATTGGTAGAATATTTAGCTGATGAAGTTGATTTTGATCCATCGTCTTCCTTAAATAGAAAAATTTTAAGAAATATTGAAGATTATGAAGATATTTCAGGAAGTGATAAATACAAATTTGATCTCTCTTATAAATCACCAAAAAGGGTTGTCACAAATTCATCAACTACAGACACAACTATTAAAGGAGATAACAATAATACTAGTGATTTTGAGGAAAGTGATTTAGCTGATATATCGGTTGTCAAATTAAAAAATAAAATGAATAAATCACTTAATGTTGATTTAGGTACTATACTTTCAGATGAAAGTAATTTATCATTACCAATACCCCCATTAAATGCATTATCTGATCATGAACATAATATTGCAACTCAATTAAGAATTGCATCAATCATGTTAACTCAACTCGATTCACCTAATTCTCCATTACCTCATTTGCAAGCTTCACAAATTAAAGATAGAATTATAAATTCAATGCAAAAAATGCAAACAAGTTTTGCTCATAAGAATAGTGAACCAGCAGGTGAACGTAAATTATCAAATGATATGAAAGTTGCAGGTTTAAGTTATTTAGGTGAAGATTGGAATACTAAAAAGGCACGTATTCGTTCAGAAAGTCAATTTGGTCATTTAGATAATTGGGATTTATTTTCAATGATTGCAAAGACTGGTGATGATTTAGCACAAGAAGCATTTGCTTGTCAATTAATTCATTTGATGGCTAATATATGGTATCAAGATAAAGTTAAAGTTTGGGTTAAGAGAATGAAAATTATAGTTACATCGATTAATACAGGTCTTGTTGAAACTATCACTAATGCAGTTTCTGTTCATTCTATTAAAAAAACACTTGAAAAGGATATGCTTGATCGTAATGAAACTCCAATAAATGGAGTTGTTTCTTTAAAGGATCATTTTAGAAGATTATTTGGTGATGAAAATAGTTTTAAATATAAGCTTGCACAAGAAAATTTTAGTGTGTCATTAGCTGCATATTCCGTTATATGTTATATTCTTCAAATTAAAGATAGACATAATGGTAATATTATGTTTGATTCAGAAGGTCATATAGTTCATATTGATTTTGGATTTTTACTTTCTAATTCGCCAGGATCTGTTGGATTTGAAAGTGCACCATTTAAACTTACACAAGAATATGTTGATTTACTTGGTGGATTAGATTCATATTATTTTAAAAAATTTAAAACATTGACAAAAGAAGCATTTAAATCATTACGTAGAAATGCAAGATGTATAATTGATATGGTTGAATTAATGCAAACTGATTCGTCATTACCATGTTTTAGAGCCGGTGAAAATACATCAGTTTTATTAGAACAAAGATTTCAACTTCATTTAACAGATGAAGAAGTTGATTCATTTATAGAAAATGTTCTAATTAATAGATCATTAAATAGTGCATATACTAGATTATATGATCAATTCCAACTTCTAACACAAGGAATTTATATCTAATTAGTAATGTTTAATATTTTCATTCTATTCTAAGTTAAGTATATATATCTATATAATAATTTAATGAAAAAAGTTAAGTTAGTAGAAGACAGATAATTACAAAAATTATGATATAGTTTATAAATTTTATATATGATAAAACAGTATTTCAATTCAAACGGAATTTAAATCCAGTTCCATTTAAATTATGAACTCTAGAAATACCTGTTGAAACTCTTACTTTATAATCTGAAGAAGAGTTTGATTTTGAAGAATGGCCATCATTAGCGCTTTTAGTTGGATGTAAACTAACATCATCATATGTATGACCAGAATGGTTTAATGTTCTATCCATTTCAACACTTTGTTTAATTATATGATCATCATTTAAATTTTCAGGTTCAGTTTTTGACATTAATAAGGAAGGAGTTATTTTTGCTATGTGATTATTATGAGAATTATTTGCCTTATTATTATCAATTGAAGCTGGTGTGATTGGTGGTGTATTTATTGTATGACTATTTGGAACCAACATATATAGAAAACATTCCACAGACCATTCATACCAAACACTATCAGAAGAGCAAACTCTTTTAATGAATAAGCTAACTTCATGACCATCATAAATATTTAATGGTTGATCGAAAGGTAAAAATGCGGGTAACCAAGATACGGTATCCATTATACCTGGTGGTTTAGGTATATTGCTCACGATAATATCAGAATATAAAGTTGAACTGAAAAACCCTGCTAAACCATGAATTAAACCTTTTCTATTTGGTTCTAAAGATATTCTACATTGTCTTGAATTATGTTTATTTGAATTATTTAAAGAGCTTTCTGTATTAATTTTATTATTTTTCTGTGATATTTTACAAATAAAGCTCCAAATTTCTTTTGGTGAATCCAATAACACATTCATTTCAGGTACCATTGGAACGTATAATTTATCAATTGATGTAGATGATGCTAATTTCCATAATTTTGGAGAATAAATTGGTGAAACAAAACAATGTAAATCTTGTGGTATAAAAATACAAGTATCATCGCATAAATCATTATTTGAAACACTATCAATACATTCGGGCATTAATTCATTACAACCAAAGCTACCAATTAATTCTGATATAACCATATTAAATTTTGGATAATTAAATTTAGATTTTAAATTAATATAATCTCTTGAATCTGCATTTATAATATTAATTTGAGAATTCCAATGTTGAATATTTTTTTGATTTAAAGTGATCATTACATTTGGATTTTTCTCAATTGCAGTAATAATAAAATCATTTGAAGAAATTGTAAGGTATTCTAATGCAGAAAAAAATCTATCAATTAAGGGCCCACGACCTGGGCCTAAAAATAAAATATGTGGTTTAACATTTGAATTCCAAGATTGTTTTAAATTCATTATAGCTTTAATCATTGCCCTTTCATATTGATCATATTTATAAGTATCTTGTTCAAAGATTTTATAAGTTTGATTGTCTAAATTTTGAATTATTGGTTCTAAAGGTGATTGTAAAATAAATGGAGAAGAGAATTTATCATGAGGTATATTTGAATTTTTTAAAGCTGAGAGTGTAAATGAATGAATATAAGGTAATAAATCTGTTTTATTTGAAATTGATATAATGTGTTGAATATATGAAAGATAAGTTGATTTATTATTATGATCAAATTCTATTAAATTATTTGTATTAGGACTAGTATTGGTAAAGTTATTAATATTATTTGAATCAATACCATGAAGTAATATAACAGGTAAATCTAAGGCTTTAAATTGAATTAATTTCCAAATTATCAATTGATTAAATTTATGTAAAACTGGATAAGATTTAGCATTTGGTAAAAATCTTGAAGCAGATATTAAATAAAATTTAATTGGTTCTAATAACCAACGATCTAAAATTGAATTTGGGATATTTGATTTTGGAGCAGCTAAAGAAACTGATAAATTTGGATGATAATTACAATTTAATCTAATTGAATTCCACATACCCCAAGTTGAATAAGAATCATAATAAGATATATTTTCATCTTGTAAATCTTGAGAAATTGGTAAAGAAATTGATATATTAATTGATGGATAAATATTTAAAATTTTATAAATATTTGAAGAAAATATTTGAATATTATTAATATTTTTTGGAGGATTTAACATAAAAGTTTTAATACCTAAGTAATTTGCTAATGAAATTTCATTAAGTAAAGCTTGAAATGAAAATTCATTAATAATTAAATCGTCATTATCTAATTCAATCCATGAAGATATTAAACCAATTGAAAATTGTAAATGATTACCAGATATTAAATCTGTATGATTAATATTTGGATGTGGGACATGTAATGAATCCAAAGAATTAATATCATTTGAAAATTGACAAGACCAAGATTGGAAATATTTTTTACATAATTGTTTATAAGATTGATTTGTTATTTGTAGTAAAAATAGTGAATAACCATTATTTAAATTTTGATTTAAATAATTAGAATCTGATTGTAAAAGATATGAATTTTGATGTTGAGGTTTTAAACCTATACGAACATTTGACATGTTTGACTATTTTTATTTGTATTTGTATTTGTATTTGTATTTGTATTTGTATTTGTATTTGTATTTGTATTTGTATTTGTATTTGTATTTGTATTTGTATTTGTATTTGTATTTGTATTTGTATTTGGGGGGAAGAGAGATTCCTTTGGATCAAAATAAACTTTGTTCAAAATGTGAGTTAATTTAGTAAATATAAGATAGATAAATAATTGAATAAATAAATATGTGGTAGAAATGAATAAAAAGAAATTATATATATATATATATATATAATATTTCAGCCATATAATATGTATGTGTATATATGTATATACAAATATATTTATATGAAAATATATTATAATTAGCTCAATAAGTAACTATCCAGTCTAATCAAGAAAAAAGAAACCAAAGATGCAAAGAATAATTTGAAATGAACTAAAATAAACTAAAAGTTAATTTTTAGAGCCAGATCAGCCAAAAGTGGACAAAAGTGGAGTAGATCAAACAAACTATTGGGTAGATAAAGATATAGAACAAAATAAATAGAGGGACCGGTGGGTTTCATATTTCATACAGTATTATATAACATTGAAAGGTGTGCGTTTTTTTATTTTAGTGGGAGATATCAGATCTGGAAGGCCCACAGACAGTTTTTGGGAAAAAGAGGGCAAGCCAGTTAGGGTATTTGTAAATTCACACCTCACTCTTCCCGGTGAATCCCCAGCAAACATTTCCTGTCCCCCTGGAACGACGCTGCTAAAATTACACAACTTATTGTATTCACCCTCATTTTACTTCCCTTTCCGTCTGTACCTGCAGGAAAGTTTGACACGCATTTTCTTTTTTTCCTGTTTTGTTGTTTTTCATGAGATTTTTTAGAGTTGTTGGCGTCATTTTTTTTTTTTGTTTTTGTTTCTGTTCTTTCCGAAGAAAATACAGAGCTCACGCAACTGGACCGACGCGTCGGTTGTTCCGACTTTTTTGTTTTGTTTTGTTTTTCTTTATTTTTTCTTTTTCCCCTTCCTGATTTCCTTCTCAGCTTAATTTTCGTGTTTGGCTGATTCTGCGTGTTTCTTTATTTATTTCCCTATTTACTTATTGATTTCTCTGTTTATTATTTATTGTATATAGTAAGTTATTGATCTGAAGATCATTTTGTATTCATGATATAGACTTTTTTTTTGATTTCATCAAGTACTTTATTTTCTCCTCTGTTTTTTTTTCATTTATCTTTTCAATTCATTCTGTTTATTCAGTTTAAGTCTTGATATAACCTATAATATAATGCAAACACAACAACAGCAACAACAAGCTCAGGCCCAAGCTCAAGCTCAAGCGCAAGCTCAAGCTCATGCACAAGCGCAAGCACAAGCACATCAAATTCAAACACAAAAAGCACATAATCACTCACATGGACATGGACATTCACATCATCATCATAGTAGTAATAATAATAATAATAATAATAATATATTACATTCACAAAGACCCAAACTTTTAACTCAACAAGAGAGAGAACGTATTTTCGCATATAGGGATAAATATTACTATTCACCAAGATATTCAGATGATGATTATGAATATAGACATGTTGCATTACCACGAGACATGTTAAAGATAATTCCTTCAGATTATTTCTCAGAAAAAGGTACTTTTAAAATACTGACAGAAGAAGAGTGGAGAACTCAATTAGGGATAACACAGTCTTTAGGTTGGGTACATTATGGTTGTCATGCTCCTGAACCACATATACTTTTATTTCGTAAACCAAAGAATTGATTGATTAATTAATTAATTAATTAATCATCTTTTATTTATTTTGTCATTTATAAACTTTATTATTATATATTTTTATATATGAAATAATTATAATAATACTATTTAGCATAATATATCAAAAAAAAAAATCACGACATGGTTTTTGTCATGCAAAATAAAAATTGCCCCTTTTGTCTTACAACATGATTTGCGTTTAATACATCCCTTTTTTTCAAACTACTTGATAATGATAATTATTTGCCCTTGTGAATAGGGATAAAAGAATTTTCTCAATAACCGTGTCAACTTCTTTCCTTTATTAACAGAAATGTCCAATGATACCCTCGTGAAATTATCTGAAATACTGGATACATTAATTAATCAACAGTCACCTGGAAAGCAACGAGATTCAAACTCAATTAACGCGTTGTTAACATCAGTTTTAGTATCTTATGAAAATAGGAAACTTGATAAAGATTTAATTGATGAAAATAGTAATAATAATAACAATAATACTTATAAGAATTTACTAGTCTCAAATGAAATAAATGAAACAATAATTGTTAAGAAAATATTCTTAGCTCTTTATTCAATGTTTTCAAGAAATCCTTCACTTTTAATAGAAAATAATCGTTATATAACAATTTTAAAATCAACTTTCCCTTTCTTTAATTGTTTAAATTATTCCTTAGAATTGATTGATGAAATTTCATTTCTTTTGATTAAAATTATTTCAGATTGTTTTGCTAAAAATTTATTAATTTATAATCGTTTAATTACTCAACAACGTAAATTTATATTCAAATATTTAGATAATTTATTATCTGATATTATAAAATCATTTACAAATAAAAATTCACAAACAAATTCATTGAATATTAATGATTTAAATCAAAATTTAATTCCGATTGAAACTTTTAGTTCATTTAATTTAATAAAAATTTCTAAAATTTCAACAATTATAAATTTATTAAAATTTTTGATTCATCCTTCAATTTTTAAATTATACTTTATTCAATTTAATTCTTCTTTAATTTTAGATTCTTATATTTCAAAATCTTGGTTTTGTTTAGAAAATATTATTATTAATATTAAGTTTAATTCAGAAAATAATTATATTATATCATTATTAGATAATTTATATTCAACCTTATTATTATTAACAATTGATTATTATTATAATGATTCCTCATTTCAATCAAATAGATTACAATTAGCTTTAAATTCTTGTCATTTTTTATTGAATTGGTCTTTATTATCTAATTTTAATACTTTACAATTAATACTAGCTCAATGTTTATTAAAATTAACAATTAATTTAAATAATTTAAATAATTTAAATTATTTATGGAATATAATTGGTTTAACAGACAATTCTAAATTTTATTTCTTTCAATTAATTGAAAAAGTTTCACATAATGAATTAAAAAATACTTTAAAATTATTAAGTAATATTAAATTTAATTCAAATAATCCTTTAGAAACTTATAAAATTGAATCTTTTAATTCAATTGAATTAATATCTTTACATGAATCAATTAAAACTTTATTTTTTAAAGAAAATTCAAATTTAAATGATTTTTTATATTATTTATCATTCGATTCAATTGATTCTTTTGATAAAGATTTATCAAATTTTGAAATAAATTTTCCAAAATTATCAAAAATTGATTTAATTAATTTAATTAATAAATTAGGATTATATTGTTGTTATCTTTCTAATAATTTTGATTTAAATACTCAAACTTGTAAAATTTGTGATTCAAATTATAATATTTCTTCTTATATAACTAAAAATATTGATATAAATAGATCAAAAATTTTACCAAATACAAAAATATTTGAAATTTATTCTTTATTAATTTCAATTACTGAAAAAAATATGATTCATGATAATTCAGATATAATAATTTCATTATTAATAGCATTTATAAGATTATTCAAATCATTTAGATTACCATTATTTAAAGGAATTATTTGGGATTTTATTCAATTTTGTTTTACTAATAAAATTAGAGAAATTAGATTATTATCAGTTAAATTATTTCCTTTGATTATATTTACACCAGATGATGATCAATTACAACAAAATTTAGATACTATTCTATCTTATTTATTTTCATTTAATCCAAATAAATCAAATTATTATATTTTTGAAGGTTATATAATGTGTCTAGGTGAACTTTTAGTTGTTAAATCAATAGATTCAAATTATTATATTATTTTAAATCAATTAGTTAATTTTATGAGTGATTCAGATGAATTTAGATCAAATATGGCAATTTATCAATTAAGATTAATTGCTTCAACTAAAAATGTTACTCCTTGGAGAGTTGTTGAACCATTTATACCAATAATTAGTAGAGATATAGTAAAAAATAGAAATTCAAATCCTGGAATTTTAACAAATTTTTGTGTTGCAATTGATATGAGTTTACCTTTATTTTTTGAAAGAACATTATCATATACAGTTCCATTTTTAATTAATTCATATCAAGAAGATCATATAACATTTATTGCAAATACAATTAATGGTAGCAAAGCAGATTTAATAAAACATGAAAGAGATGAAATTTTGGCTTATTTATTTGCAACTTATGATGATATTTCAACTTCAAGAATAATGAATATTTTATCAATTTATGATCCAACTTATAAAAATAAAGATATTTCAGATTTATTTGAAAGAGCTCCAAGATTATTATCCTATTTATTTTATCATTATAATTCTGAAGATGAAACTTTAAAAAGAATTAAAAAATCTTTAGATACAATCAGTCAGTCATTAAATTTAAAAAATAATGATAAAGATGCAACTCAAACAATGTTAAATGCTTGTATGTTTGGAATTGTTCAAAGTATTGCAACAACTTTAAATGATCAAAAAGGTTATACACCCTTTACTGTCAAAGTTAGAGCAATTAAATCAGTTGTTTGTTTATTAAAATTATGTAATAAATTTGAGGCATGTCTAAGTCAAATAATTACTGCGTTACAAGTTGCATTAAATTCAGAAGAATTAAGAACTGAAGCTTTATTATGTATTGAAATGATTGTTACAACAGTATCTGTAACAAGTGTCGGTTTTGTTTGTGATTCCCTACTTTCACAATTTTTATTACAATTTGATAAATATTCAGAAAAAAATAAATCACTAGCAAGTGAAATTATTCGTTCAATTTTGATAAAAGTACCAAATAATTCATCAAGTTATCATTATTCGTTAAAACGACTTCCAAATATGAAAAATATCGAATTTCAACATGTTTCAGATAGAAAATTTTTAGTTGATTTAAGAATTCGTTTAAAAAGTGATAACAAATGGATTATTGAACAAGTTTTAGATGACTTAACAATCTTTTT
This sequence comes from Pichia ethanolica, assembly GCA_030570435.1. NCBI lineage: Eukaryota > Fungi > Ascomycota > Pichiomycetes > Pichiales > Pichiaceae > Pichia > Pichia ethanolica. Next base: position 35,424 of record JAJLVP010000298.1, on the reverse strand, counting down.
GGATTTAAATCAAGTTAAAATCCATCAAACTTTAAAAGATGATGAATTAGTACTTAATCCACTTTTATCAATAATTGAAGTTCTAATGGGTAATTCTTTTAAAAATAATTTATATGATACAGACTCTCAAATTTCGTTTAAAGCAGCAAAAACAATCTCTTTGATTGGGAATTTAGACCTGAATGGGTCTGTTTCATCAAAACAATTTATTCAAAATCCATATGATAATGTTACCAATTTTTTATTTATTACTGATTTATTCCCAAATCCAAATACAGAACAAGAATTGGCCAAAATTGAATTTTCGAAACATTTTCTAATAAACGTTCTTGTTAGATCGTATATTTCGTCAGTAAATCCAAATGAACAAAAAACTTTAGCATTTGCAATTCAGGAGTTTTTATCGTTTTGTAATTTTTCACCTAAAATATGGGATAAATTTGACGATTTAACAAAATTTATTTTAGAGCCTTTAAAACTTAAAAGATATAAAAAAACAACTAATTTGCGTCATTTAAGCTATCCAATTTATAAATCCACCAAAGAATATTCAGTCTGGCTAAGAGAATTAACAGAACAATTGCTATATATTGGTACAACTTTAGCTAATAAAACTGGTATTCTTTCAGAACAAATAAAATCAGTATGTTCTACCATTCCATATTTAGATATTAGTGTTTCAAAATTTGTATTACCGTATGCAGTATTATTTCTGGTTATTTATGAGTCTAATAATAGTGTTTATAAAACTGATTTAGAGGAAGAATTTTTAATTATTTTGAATCAAGGTTTAGATTCAATTACAAATGATGTCGTTAAGGAAACTTTGAAAAAGTGTAATGTTACAATTATAGAAATTTTACAATTCTTGAAAGCATTTGTGAATAAATTAAAAGAAGAAGAAGATTCACTAAAAGCAACCAATAGAACAGCTTCAAAAAATAAAAAAGCATCAATTAATAGAATTGAATCATTCATTAATTGCTTTCCTACTAACATTTTAGCAAAAAGGTGTGCAGAATGTGATATGTATGAAGGTTCAATTCTATTTTTAGAAAGTAGCTATAAAAGTGAATCAATAGAAAAAGAAGATTTTTTCACCACTTTGAAGGATATGTATGTTGAGTTAGAAGATTATGATCAATTGCATGGAGTGTTAAAAACATTCTCAACTAATAGTTTAAATGATAAACTTCTTCAATTTAAATATAATGAAGATATACAGGTGTCTAATGAATCATTAAATGCTATAGCACAATATAACTTCGATGATAACTCACTATCGGATAATAATAATTCAACATTTACTAAGAGTTCTATTACCGAATTATTTGAAGTTTTAAGTAAAACTTGTGAATATGATCAGTTACTTTTAAATTTAAAAAATTATACAATCAAATCAGAAAATTCAATTAATCCTGAGTGGGTTTTGAATGGTCTCCAGGCATCGATTTTTACTGGTGATATTATTGAGTTAACGAGATGGATCGATCTTAGTCAAGAATCAAATGTTATTGCAGTTCCAGGTTCTGATTTATCCATTTACTATGAAATTGCCTCTGGATTAATGTCGCTACACAAATCATACCTTCCAGAATGTATTAACCATATTGAAAATGCCGTTAAATATATTGGTTTGGCAATTTCCAATTCAGAAAATATCATTCATAGAAAAATTCCTGATTATATGGTCTTATTACACTCACTTTATGATTTTAAATTACTTGCCAAAATGGATGATAAAAATGATAATACTATTCAACATCTAAAACGTAGATTGCAAAGTTCTAAAAAGGATTTTAAATCAATCTGGAAAATTCACTCTATGAAATCAAGTATTTATAGATTGCACTCAGGAAAAGTTTTTCAAGAATTATACAAAGATTCTCTAGTTGAAGGTTGTCAAATTTTAAGGGAAAATGGAAAGCTGCCCCAAGCTACAAAATTAATTACCAAAGCTCTTGTTTTAAATGGTAATAGTGGTTCTGGGGAAATGACCCAAGCTTCTACTTTAATAATGAATGTGGAATTTTCAAAACTTTTTTGGGCTCAAAACGATTATGAAACTGCATTAAAAAATATGAATCTTGTTATTGAAAATATGAATGTCAAAAATCCATACTATTTAGATTTTTACTTAACATATCTGAATTGGTTAGATACATCAGCTGAAGGCAGTAGTGATGAAATCAGGGGTAAATATACATCGTTGATCAAAGATGATAACATTGAAATGTCAGCTCAAGTTTATTATCAATATGCAATTTATTTAAATAAATTATTAGAGGCTCAAGTTTTAGAAGAGGCGGACGGATCGTTAGATTTTCATGTGATCAAAAATTACTTATGTGCAGTGATGTATTCAAACAAATATGTTCATCAAATATTACCAAAAATGGTGACACTTTGGTTGGATTATTATCAAAAATATTTGGTTATTGAATCAAATACTAATATAACTAGAAAAATTGTTGATTCACGGAATAATACATATCAGAAAATTATTTTGTCAATTGAAAAAAGTATCTCAAAGTTAGGAAATAAATGGTATATAGTATTATCACAAATAATTTCAAGGATAACACATGATGACAAGAAAATAACAGAAATAATATCCAAGATTATAATTCAATTGACTGAAGGGTATCCATGGTTGTTATTATATTCGGTTTTTGCCCAAGCTAGGTCTGTTGATAATGATAGGAAAAAGATAGGAACAAAAATCTTGGCAAAATTACAGGATACACGAACACAACCCAAATCGGGGAGTATTTCAATTTCGAAAATTGTTGCTTCCGGATTGTTATTATTAGAATCCATAATGTCGGTTTGTAATGCAACACATAATTATAAGCACCCCAAATCAGGAAACTTGTTCAAGGACTTGTACAAGGATCTAAATTTCAATTATCCAAGAAATTCACCATGTCGTGCACTAGCTCTTCCAATAAAGGAAAATATGGATTTGTTATATAATTTGAGAACTGATGTTGAAAGAAGGGTTATCTACTATGAAAAATTTCATGAAAAAGTTAAGATATTATTTTCTTTACAGCAGCCTAGAAGAGTTAGGGTGACTGGTTCAAACGGCATGACTTATTATCTGTTATTCAAACCTCGTGATGACCTTCGTAAAGATAATAAAGTAATGGAATTTTCAACTGTGATGAATGAGTTGCTTACAAATAATTACGAAACACAAACAAGAAATATGCATATTAAAAGTTTTGCAGCAACACCATTAAATGAAACCACGGGTATTATCGAGTGGGTTCAAGATTTCATAACGTTGCGTCCAATAATTGATAAACAGTTAAAACGGAATGGTATTACTCTAAATATGAGAAGTATGAAGGCTGAGTTTGGTGAAGCTAGAGAAGATGATAAGTTAGGCATATTTGAAACTTACTTAAAGAAATATCCTCCGGTATTGGGTGAATGGATGGTTGAAAATTCGCCTAATATTACACAATGGTATAACTTTAGATCTTTATTTACAAGATCATTAGCAGTGATGTCTGTTGTTGGATATCTTATTGGTGTTGGTGATAGGCATTTGGATAACATAATGTTGAATAAAAATACAGGTATGATTATGCATATCGATTTTGACTGTATGTTTGAAAAAGGTAAAAAATTGAGTGTTCCAGAGATTGTACCTTTTAGATTGACACCCAATTTAGTAGAAGCAATGGGTGTTCTAAGATATGAAGGATCGTTTAGAAAATCGTGTGAATTGACGATGTCATTAATAAGAAGTAACGAAAGCATATTAATGAATTTCCTTGAAAGTTTTATTCATGATCCGTTAATGGATTGGCGTAACAGTTCATCTGAAAAACAGAATGAAGAGCGTAATCAACAACGTATCAAAAGAAATCAAGAAAGAGTTTATAAAATATTAAGGAGGAAAATATGTGGTATCTTAACAAAAGATGACGATAATACGGGTTATCGTGACAGTGGTGGATTGAGTGTTAGTGTAAGCTTCCAAGTTGATTTATTAATTCAAACAGCAGTTAGTCATGAAAATCTTTCTAAGATGTTCTTTGGTTGGATGCCATTTTTATAGATTGATAAATTGTGTATTTTAACGTTTTTTTTTACTAATAATAAATAAAACTAATAAGAAAATATTTTGATAAAAATACAAAAGAAACACAAATATTTTAAATAATGTTATAAATCAGTCAGTCATTTAATCGCTAAATACTTCATCAGACATATTATCACTATCTGCGATATCATCATCATCGTCACTTACAACACTTCCATCATCATCGTCACTAATATCGGCATCAGCATCGTCATCTTCCTCTTCTTCTTCACTATAATCTTCTTCATCCTCAGGATCTGCATCACTTGGGTTAAAATCACTTTCAGCACTTTCTTCATCTTCTTCATTTTCACTATCACCATCGCCCCCTAAGAAAGACCAGCCACCATCTTGGAAGAAACCATAAGGATCTGATTGAATCGTTTTCATAATTGTTGGCCAATTCAAATTAACAGGACCTTCACTGTATGGAATATCAACATCGGTAAGCCAAGCTTTAACATCTTCGAGAGATTCCATTGGAATTGTACTGATATGAACAACAGGACGTGAAAAATCTTTAAAAACGAAAACAAGATCGAAATTTTTCAATCCAAATTGAACACGTTCTAAATGAGCAACTTCAACTTCTTCTAAAGTAATAACTAAAAATGGTAAATCAACCAATTGAACAAGACAGTCACGAGTTGGTAAACAAACAACGGCAGAACGACTTGGAACACCCTGGAATCCTAATTCTCTGAATGGAATATCTAAATCAACTAAACCACCAGAAGTGTCTGCGATTGACTCAGCAAATGCACGGAATTCTTTATCTAAATGAGCACGACGTCTTCTTTCTTCTTGTTCTTGTTCAAGTTCATCTTCATCACCATATCTATATTTTCTTTTTCTATTACCAGTTTCATCAATTGACATATCAGTAGCTTCACGATAGAATTGAACATCGTAAGTTTTCTTTTTACCAATCATAATTGGAGTACGTAGATGGGCATGAATAATAACAAGTAATTCACCTTTACATGATTGGAAAAACAAATGTTTAATGTTACTAAATAAAACATCGACTCTTTGATCTCTAGTTAATGATTGATAACGAATACCATTCTGATGAATTGTAACAAAACCTGGAAAACGTTTTGTATCAGGTGTTGGACGCACAAAAACATTGTCTAGTCTTTTTGGTCTATTAACTTCAATTAATGAGGCTTGTGAAACAACATCCGCCCTTTCACGTTTTTCAGATTCACGTTTTACAGCTGCCTTTTTCATTTCTGAAATTCTTTTCAAAACTTCTGTCATACGAGCACCATCCTTTGAACGGAAAGTTAAACTACGAACAAATTGTTTATCATCACCAGTTTCATAAGGTAATTCTTCACGTTTACTAATCATTAAACCTGGAGAATTAAAATTTAAACGTAAATGAGTATAATCACCTTCTTCAGTTTTTGAACCATTTTTATAAGAGTTAATATGAAATGGTACAGGACGACCCATGATTGGTAAAATAATTGTTTGATTTTTTGAATCAATATGAATTTTTAAATCTTTAACATTATTTGGTATTTGAGACTCACGTACATAAGATTCATATCTTTTGAAAACTGCACGTTGATCACTTCCATCTTTGGCATCTTCAGGATTAAAACGTTCTAAACCTTCTTTTTGACGTTTTGCATGAAGTTCGGATTGGATTTCTTTTTGGATTTGAGCTTGACCTTCTTCAGCATTATTCTGTTCTGATCTACGTTTTGCCTTTAAAACACGTGTATTACCATAATTTTCAGTTTTAGCGATAGGTTCAGATTTAACTTTTGGAGTTTTAGAATTAGATTTTGATTCCTGTTTAACACTTTTAGCTTCAGATTTAATATCTTTTGATTCTTCTTTAATATCATCAAAATAAAATGCAATTTCTTTTTTCAATTTTGGAGATTCTGTTAAAATAATTGGTTCAGAACCAGTAATTCTAACAGTATCAGATAATAAAAGTGCATAATTACCTTTTTCGGAATCAGTCAAATTGTTAAAACCTAAAACTAAATTAACAACGGAATTTTCCTTAAGAATTCTATTATCATTTTTTGAATTCAATATTGCTGAAGAATCTCTAAAATCTATACCGATTAAAGAACCGATATTTTTAACAAATGAATCTTTTAATGCACTATTATTTTTTTCAATAAATTGAATTGCATTATTATAAATTTCATTAAATTTAATACCATCTTTTAAAATTGTAAAAATGTATTCTTGTAATGAAACTAAAAATTCATAATTTTTCTCCATTTCTTTTGAAGGTGCAATAAGAAAAGTTCTTGAAACATTTGAACAATAATTATTATATCTTAAACCTAATGAAGACATAATTACAGGACCTGATAATTTATCATTAGTTGATTCTGCTGAAAATTTTAATTCATATTTACCATTTGATTGAATAATTGGTTTATAACACCAATCTAAATTATTTAAATCGAAATCTTTACCTAATTTTTTCATTGATTTATTATTTTCCATATTTTTAAAAAATTTTGCATCATCAATTTTATTTTCAATTTTTTCTGCTAATTTTAAATTCGAAATATTTAAATCTTCATCAATAATTTTTGACATTTCATCAGTAAAATAATTCATCATATTAACAGAAGTTCTTGCTGCAATTCTCAAATTTTTTTGTTCTTCTTCATCTTTAAATTCTAAAGTTTCAGAAACACCATTTGAAACATCTTTTAATTCTAATTTTGATTTAAAATTATCAAATAAAGGATTAAATTCATTCATAAATTTACCTTGATATTTATCTTTTAAAATAATACCAATAGAATTATTATTTTCAGAAATTGTTGATTCGATTTCTTTAAAAAATTTATCAAATTGAGTTTTATTATGATCAGGATCTTTATTTCTTGAAAATATAATTATATTATTATTATTAGTTGTTAAAGGTTGTAAATATTTTGCTTTTGAGACTGAAGTTACAAAATAAATTTTTTTACTGGTAATATAAATTGCAGTTGCTGGGAATTCATAACCTAATAACCAAGTATGAAGAACTGTTGATTTTTGATAAGGATTTGAATCATCAGATGAACCAACTACAATTAATAAACCATTAACTTTTTGAAATGCTTCATTTGAGAAAATATTTTTTTGAATTAAATGAAGTCTTCTTCTAAATAAAATTGGATCAATATGAATATCCGACATAATTGATCTGGTTAATTATTTTATTTTCAGTTGAATAATTAGTTACTAATTAATTAATTAGTATATTTAAAATAATCAAGTAGAATTAACTAAAAGGCAAATAACTAATTTAATTTAGTTAATTTATTCTCTTTTCTCTTATTCTTCAAAAGGACAAAAAAAAATTGAAAATTAACGCGTTTAGATGTACTCGCTATGCTAATTAAAAAATATTAGTTGATGATGGTGGCAATGAAACTCAATATAATTTAATTAATTTATCAATATGTACAATGAAATTTAAATTAGTTGTAACAAAATATTATGAAACATGACATGTGTGTGGCGCATTAAAATGGAAAATATCACGTGCACAATTATATATATATATATATATATATATACAACTGGGGTTAAAGAAAGGCACATTAAATATTTAAAAACATAATTAGAATACAGTTAATAAAAGTAATAAAAATAATAAACATCTGATAATATGATAATATGATAATATTATAATATTATAATATATGTTCTATAATATTTTAACGTTTTAATATCATGATTATTAATGATTAATACAATTATTAATTAAAGTAAATCAAATTAATCAATTCATTAGTTCTTTACCGACGAATATTTTGGTTAAAATTACAATAAATTTTGGTACAGTTTGAAAACATACATTTAATATTTGTAAAGCAGTTACTCTTTCTGAAACATTGTAACAAAAGAAAGAAAGAAAGAAAGAAAGAAAGAAAGAAAGAAAGAAAGAAAGAAAGAAAGAAAGAAAGAAAGATAAATAAAATCTGAGCCACCAACTAAAATATAAAGTGAAAAAAGGGTAATTTCAAAAATTTCAAAATTTAAGAAATAAGCCCTTCCGGTGTACAGTTGTGCATAAAATGCGAAAAGTAAAACAAACACAAAAACAAAACAAAACAAAAGAAAAGAAAAAAATCAGACTTAACTTATTTTCACTTTATAATAAATAATAATTGTCATTTTAATATCGTGGCCGTTCCTTCAGCGCTTGCACTGTAAATTTCTACTATATACAATATAATAAATATCCCATAATAATAACAATACTAACAATAAAGCGTATTATTACTATTATTACTATTATTACTATTATAATTAATATCTTCATTTCACTATGTATCGTTTGCTATTTTATTTTTTACTACTAACAATTGTTGATATTGATTTATTGATTGATTGATCAATATTTAATATTTAATATTTAATATTCTTGTTTGTTTGATTTACCCTTTTATTACTAACTTGCATTTATATTACTTTCTTTCTTACTTTAAGTAATATTATACCCATACATTAATAGATTATAATATATATAGAAATAGTATATATATATATTTAAAAAATAGATATTATTTACTCGATTATTTAATTATTCCCTTCTAATAATAATAATAATAATAATAAAAAGCAAAAAAAAAGTACAATGTCAAAAGCAGATGAATACGGTTATGATTACGAATTCTTATTTAAAATTGTTTTAATTGGTGATTCATCAGTTGGTAAAACAAATTTATTATCAAGATTTACTAGAAATGAATTTAATCCAGATTCAAAAGCAACAATTGGTGTAGAATTTGCAACTCGTACTTTAGAAATTGATGGTAAAAAAATTAAAGCTCAAATTTGGGATACAGCTGGTCAAGAAAGATATAGAGCAATTACAGCTGCTTATTATAGAGGTGCAGCTGGTGCTTTAGTTGTTTATGATATTACAAATTCAGATTCTTATGAAAATGTTTCAAAATGGTTAAAAGAAATGAAAGAAAATGCAGATTCAAATATGGTAATAGCATTAGTTGGTAATAAAAGTGATTTAAGTCATCTTAGAGCAGTTCCAACTGATGAAGCTCAAAGTTTTGCAACTGAACATAATTTATTATTTACTGAAACTTCTGCTCTTAATGCTGATAATGTTGATTTTACTTTTACTCAATTAGTACAGAATATTTATGAAATGGTATCAAAGACAAAATTTGATATTAATGATGATAATAATAATAATAATAATGGTAATGATGTTGCAAAGGGTAAAACAATTCAATTAACTCCTGCTCCAAAGGATCAAAAAATTTCTAAAAATTCAAATTGTTGTTAACTTCATATTTAATTTGCTTTTCAAAAATAAGAATAAAAATAAAAATTGTTTTGACTCATTTTGTATATTAGTTTTAGATCCATACAGTCCTTTACTTTAATTATCTTTACTCAATTTTATTTTATTTTATTTTATAATTTTATTTTATTTTATTTTATTTTATTTTATTTTATTTTATTTTATTTTATTATTTAATTTTTTTAACCTTTGTTTTCTTTTCTTTTCTTTATTCAATATATATAAAATTATAGTGATATTTATTTTATATTTATATCTTACTATTTTTATTTTTTACTTATTCATTCTCATTATTCACTGATATTTTTTATTTATTTTTTTTTTTACTTATATATCTTTTATATTATTAAAGTATATAGTTTGTAATTTAAAATATTTTGGTGATTAAAAAGCATAATAAAACTAGTTGTTATCGAATATAAATAATTATTTCTTTTCTTCCTTATCTTTAAAATCTTCATCTTCTTCTTCCTCATCCTCTTCTTCTAATTCACCATTAGATTTACCATTGGTTTGATTTTCTTTCTCTAAATCAGCATTAACTTTACTATAATCAATTACTTTACCTCTTGTTCTTCTGCCTTGTGTTATAATATTGGTAACATCAATCTCTGCAAGATCATCTTCATCTTCATCTTCAACAATTAATTTTTCATCATCTAAATCTTCCTTTTCTTCATCTGAATCATCTGAATCTGTTTTTGGTTCTTCTATATCATCATATTTAGAATGTCTACTTCTTTTACTTTTCTTTTTCTTTTTGATTTCACTTACTGAATTATCTTCAACTTTCCTTTTTTCGCCAATTTGTGAAGTTTCTTCAGCTTTTTCAGCTTTTTCAGCTTTTTCAGGGTTTTCGGCCTCAATATTTTCTTTAATTTCTTTTTTATCAGACATGGTTTATACGCCAAAGTTTTAATGAAATGATATTTAATTCAAACTCAATTGATGAAAAATTATGTATAATTAATATAAACTTAATACCATAATAATCAAATAAATATTTTAAAAATTTCCAAACATTACGCCACGCTTAACCCTTAACAAGTTTAACTTTTTAATAATGTAATTTATTTATTTTCCCTCGATAGAGAGAGACAAAGAAAGAAACATGCAATGCAATATTATTAAATTAATTAATTAACTAATTAAAAATTAACAAGAAATAAATACTTTTTTTTGCTTACATCTTTATATGTATTTATATATACATTACTTTAATTAAATCAACTCAATTCTTTGAATTGTATAAGACTGAATGGATTACAAACTTTAATTATGGTTTCAAATAAGAAAACATCGAAAAAAAATAATAAAGAGTTAACTGCATTTGCAGATCCTTTGATTACATTATTACATTCGAAAAATTTAAATAAAGACAAAGAATTAAGGGATACATTGTGTGAATATATTGATGAAATAACGGATACGGAGATTAAAAAATGGTGTATTGATTCATTAACATTACTTCGAGATTTAGAAAAAATAGAAACTCAGTTAGATCAATGGGAATTTCATACATTAGATTTTACATTAGAAGTTAATAATAATAATAATAATAATAACAATAATAATAGTAAACAGGATAGTAAAATCAGGACAAATCTGGCAAATAGAGTTCTTGAAAAATCTAATATTTTAAGAAATTTATTATTTGATCAAAAAGATCAAATTAATTTAACAATTAATAGATCCAAAAAATTATCAACAAATGTTAAAAAGATAATTAGTGATTCAGGTACTATTTTAATTGAATTAACTTTAAGAATTGTTAAATTAAGTAAATTATTAGATGAGAAAGTTACAATTGGATATTCAAGAGCAAAATTAACTATAATTGGATCAGAATTAAAAAAATTAGTTACTTTACATCCAGGTATAATTGATAATGAAATTATATTAAATTATACAACTTTTGTTGATAATTTAGTAAATCAACTTAATACTGCAATTGAACATAATGATACTGTTGGATTATGGGAATCTGTTGGTATTATTGGGGATGTTGAAAAAATGTTTGAAAGTATGAAACAAACAACGTCGATGGCAGAGAAGGAGAAGGAGAATGAGAATGAAAGTAATGATGTTAATAATAATGAGGATAATGAAATCAAAACAAAAGAAGATAATAATTTTAATGATAATATTGATGTTGAATCTGCTTCATTAAAAGAACCAGAATCTAATGATAATGGAATGAATAGTGGAATAAGTAATGGATTAAACACAGATAAAACGTTAATTGATTCTGAGAATGAAGAAGAGAATAAAGATAATGTACAAGATTCGAGATCTTTATCTAATATCAGTGCAAAGGAAATATTTAGTAATGATGATGATTTAATACGCACAAATATATCTGATCATATACCTGAACTGATGCAAGCATTTAATAATGATAAAATAGTTAAAAAGGGAGGTAAAAAGGAAGTAAAAATACATCAAAATAAAAAGGATGAAAAGGATGAAAAGGATAAAGGAGATGAAAAGGATGAAAAGCAGATCAAAGTCGATGAGAATTTGAAAACTGGATATTTTTCATATTTTAAACCTTCTATACTGAATGCATTTTATCAACCACAAATGAAGGAACCTATTTATATTAATAAAGGGGAATTATCTGATAAAGAAGGAATAGATAAGAAAAAAGAATCAATGAAATTAACTAATACATCAATTGCAATAAAACTTGATCAACTATCACTTGAAGATAGAATTAAGAATGAATTATTAGAAAGGGAGAAAGGTCTACGTAATAAAGAAAGTATAATGGATTCACAATTATTGAAAAGCAATTCTACTATTCAAAAGCAAATATCTACATCACCATTATTACAACAATTAACAACTAATACATCATCAGTGGTTTCTAATGCATTAGTGCCGAATAAAACGTTAAAGAAACAAATTAAAAAATAGATATATAAAAATAAAAATGGTAAAAAAAGAAAAACGGTATAAAAAAAAGTTAAAAGATTCACATAATTTTTTATAAACTTATTATATAGATAAAAAAATATAAAATAGAATTATTAATACTATAAATTTCATCATAAGATAAATATTTTATATATATACATATATACAGAAATGATTTTTTTTTTAGTTATTTTAAGATATGAAAGTATAAACAAGCTAAATCAATTTGATTGAGACATTGATTGTACAGCTCTTGAATAAGAACTTCCAGGATTTAAATCGACTTTATCATCAACTCTTAATAAATTAACTCTAATAACTCTTGGATCATTTTTTAAAGAACGAATAATTTCTCTTTGAACTGCACTTGATGAATCGAATAACATTAAGAAATGAGAACCTTGAAAATGTCTTTCACCGGCCTTTGACATAATTTTTGGTAATGGTTTACAACCAAGTGATTGAATTTCACGTACTACACCTTTGTTATTTATAACTAGTTTCCCTATAGTTGAAGCTAAAGCTTTTGCTTCTGTATGTACTTGTAATGGATTTGAGACTCTTGCTATTGCGACTAATTCATAAAGCATTTTTTTTGTGTATTTAAAAAAAGTGTGTTTGGTTGTTAAAATAAACAGATACAATATAATATATATTGATATATTAAGAACTAGAATTATCCAACAATTGAAATTCATGAAACCGAAGTGAACAATTTTGGAGATTTTTTGTGAGGGAGAAAAAAATAAAAAATAAAAAAAAAGGGAGCGCAAAAGAAAAAAAAGAAACATATTTGACCCCGTCGATCGACGCGCACATTAAACAAAAAACAAATAAAATAGGCAAATTTTACACTTACTTAATTTTTAAACGCTGCCCTTTTCTATTTAATAAAATAGATAAGGAAGATAAAATAATAATTATATTATATTATATCAATAGATATATCATTTAGATATATCATTTAGATATATCATATAAATATATAAATAAACAACTATGTTTCAATGGATGTTTGGTAAGAGGTTAACACCTCAAGAACAATTACGTAAGAATCAAAGACAACTTGAAAGGACGCAAAGGGAACTTGAACGAGAGAAAGTTAAATTACAACAACAAGAGAAGAAATTAATATCTGAAATTAAAAAATCTGCAAAGCAAGGTCAAACAAAGACAATGAATATTCAAGCAAGGGATTTAATTCGTACAAGGAAACAAGCATCAAAATTTGATAAAATGAAAATGCAAATTCAAGCAATTTCATTAAGATTACAAACAATTCGTAGTTCAAATGAAATGACAAATTCAATGTTAAATGCAACAAAAATTTTAAATGGTTTAAATTCAGGTCAATTAAATTTATCACAATTAACAAAAATTTCAAATGAATTTCAAAAAAGTATGGATATGATTGATCAAAAGCAAGAAATGGTTGATGATGTAATGGATGATTTAATGGATGATGAAATTGATGATGAAGATGAAGAAGAAATTGATCAAGTTGTTAATCAAGTATTAGATGAAATTGGAATTAATTTAAATGATAAATTAGGTGATTTAAATACTAATACAAATTCTCCAATAACTACAAATGGTGAATCACAATCGAATCGTACACCTGTTGCAATGGGAGCCAGTGGTGGTGGCGGTATTAGTGGTGATAATGAAGAGGATGAACTTCAAGCACGTCTTAACAGTTTGAAAAAGTAATTAGCTAATTTAACTGTGTATGTAAAAATGACGTAAGGCTGATGAAGGAAAAACATTAAAAAAACGAAAAAACATGTGTTGTATATTGCTATATTATATATAATATTGAAATGTGCGCTCTGCTCTGTTAAGAAAACTCGCTCACTCTTTATTATTTATTATTTATTATTTAATGCTTCTCCCGCTCGCCGCACACAGAACAATCAGAATTTTCCATAAACACGTTATAATAACAACTAATATTATTATTTTTAATTAACTACTAGAAAATCTGCAGAGCAATTTTAATTTTGTAGCTTTCAAACTGTCTGTTTGATAATTTACTAATCATTCCTTCTTACACACTTTCTCTCTTTTCATCATCTTCTAGTTGTAGTATCATTGTCTATTTACTCCATCATTCGGTTGAAAGGAATTAAAAAAGAAAAAAGAAAAGATTAAATTTTCAAACAAAGGATATGCCTCTTCTGAATAAGGATAAGAAGGATAAAAAAGATGAAGGTCATCATCATTTTTTAAGTAAATTAAAAGATCATGTTACTCATAAAAGTAGTACTAATCTTAAATCAAAATCAAAATCAAAATCTCAATCTTCATCACCTTCAAATTCAAGACCTTCATCTGCTTCATCTTCAAGAAATCCTTCAAGTTCAAAATTATCATCTTTGAAAAATCCATCATCAGATTCAAAGAAACCAACTCCAATTAAAACTTCAAATTTATCAACTTCAACTTCAACCTCAGCTTCAACTTCAAATTTATCTCCAAATTCTAAAATTAAATCATCACCAAATTCAACTTCACAATCAAATCTTAATAGTTTACGTCGTCATTTACATATAAAAGATCATGAATCTCAATTAAATAAGAATAATAATAATAATAATAATATCGAATCACCTTCAACTCCTTTATCAAAGGAAGAAATTCAAAAATCTTTAGCTGATGCAAAAGTTGGTTTACCTTCAATTAATGATTTACCAAAATCTCAAAAGAAAATGACTTATAATCCTTATGGTTTAAATGCTGTAATGTCAGGTTCAAGTAATAGTAATAGTAATATTAATATTAATAATAATAATAATCGTATTTTTACAATTGATGGTGCAGTTGAAGATGCAGCAAATGAATTACCAAAACCAATTTCAGATCCAAATGATTATTTACCTGATAATTTTAAAATTATTGACCCCGTTTTAACTGATTCTTATCAATTTATACCCAATGAAAAAAATATTGGTACAGGTGCTTCAGCTTCAATTAAAAAAATTAATAAAAGGGGTAATTTAAAAGATGTTTATGCTTTAAAAAAATTAATTTTATTTAGAGGTGAAAAAGCTGAAGAATTTTATCAAAGAGCTGCAAAAGAATTTATAATTCATAAAAATATTTCAACCGGTTATCATATTGTAAATTGTTTATCATTAGTTAGAATACCACATATACCATTCCCACAAAATATTACAGGTGGTTGGGGTTTAATTTTAGAATTATGTCGTGCTGATTTATTCTCTTTAATTGAAAAAAAATCTTGGTCAACAACAAAATCTTCTGATAAATTATGTTTATTTAAACAAATTGTATTTGGTTTAAAATTTATGCATGATCATGATGTAGTTCATAGAGATTTAAAACCTGAAAATGTTTTAATTGATTTTAATGGAGTTGTTAAATTAACAGATTTTGGTGTATCAGATTATGGACATTCAATTCCAGGTAATTTTTATTCACCAATTGCAATGACAACTCAATTAGTTGGTTCACCACCTTATCAACCACCAGAAGTTCAATGTTTAAATTATATCGAACGTAATAAACGTACACCTTATAATCCATTTTTAATGGATTATTGGTCATTAGGTATAATTTTATTCGTTTTATTTTATCAAAATGTACCATTTTCACAATCTGATAAAAAATCTCAAGAATTTAGAGATTATGAAATGTCTTATGATAAATTTTCTCAAAGACATCCAACTTTTAGAAAAGATAAATTAGTACCAAATTTAATTGGTTCAACTCCACCTTCAACAACTCCAAATTTAGATTCAAAAATTTTCTCATCAAATACAAATTCTGCAGCAACTTCAAGAATTCCAACAATTCATAATCATACAATACCATCATCAGCTGCATTAGCACGTTCTTCAATTATACCACCTCCAACTGCTGTTTCATCAAATAACGAAAATATTGAACATTTAAATAATGAAAAATCAATTGGTTCATCAAATTCAAATTCAACTTCACATTCAGATTTAACTAAAGTATCATCATCATTTGATTTACATAAAAATTCAGTTATGCCATCAAATTCTCAATTAAATATTTTTGGTTTAAATAAAACTCCATCACCAGGTCCTGAATATAGATTTGCTAAAAAATTTCCAACTCCACAAGTTGCAAGAATTGCATGGAGATTAACAGATCCACAACCTTTAACTAGATGGGGTTTATATGATTTATTTTCAAATGAAACATTTCAAAGTTGGGAAATATGTGTTGATGAAAGTACAAAAGATGGTACATTTGTTGAAATTGATGGTGAAGATAGTGATAAAGAAGAAAATAATTCAAGTAGTGATAATGAATTTAAAGATGCACATGAAAATCAAGATTCTCCAAAAAAATCAGATAAAATTGTTTCTGAAAAAGATATTATTACAGGATCAGGAGATGTATTAGAAATTCCATGTGAAAGAGTTGAAACTTCAAAATCAACAGTTACTGTTGCTACAACAATTCAATTAAAAGATGGTGAAAAATCTATTCAATTAGCTAATGATTTGAGAAATGGTTTATTAATTACTCCAAATGATACAACTAAGAAGGCAATTACTCATGCAATTAAAAAACATCAACATTTACCTGCATTTTAATAATTTAAAATTTAAAATTTAAAATTTAATTAAACTCTTAACAGAAAGAAAAACTAAAAATCATTAAAAAAAAAGTACAAAAAATAACCAACAAATTTATCAAATTATAATTTTTCATATAAAACATTCAACAATTTACTTAATATTTTATAAAATTTATTTCTATTTAATTCAATTACATTATACTGTATTTTTAGTTCTATAATATTTTTTATAATCATATATATCTATTAATTAATATGCCCAACATAATAAATATACAGTTATTCTGATATAAGAAGGTTAACTCCGAAATGACAGGTGTAAAATTGTTGAAGGATTGAAAAAATTCGTTAAATTGGTATTCAGCCGCATATTTAGATTACTAATCAAATATTATAATATAACTTGTTTCAATTAAACTCGATAAATTTACGACAATGTTGATCAACTTATATTTGAAAAAATAAAATAACACGTTACTTTTTTTTTTAATTGTTTGGTATTTAACTGGATGCATTCCTTCTTCATTTTGTTTTCTTTAATTATCTTATGTTTCTTTAAATTTATATATATATATATATATAATTAATTAAAATCAATCAATCAATCAATTAATCAATCAATCAATTAATCAATCAAAGAATGAGTTTAGGAACTTTATATATTATGCCACGTTCACCAAGATCAAATTGGTTAGGACCATTTGTTAAATCATTAGATCTTGATATTAAAATTGTTGATTATGCAACAAGTGAAGAATTTGCAAAAGATTTCCCATTAAAGAAAACTCCTGCATTTATTGAATCTGATGGTTATGAATTAACTGAAGTTTTAGCAATTACTGAATAT
The DNA here is from genome assembly GCA_030570435.1 of Pichia ethanolica. NCBI lineage: Eukaryota > Fungi > Ascomycota > Pichiomycetes > Pichiales > Pichiaceae > Pichia > Pichia ethanolica. Next base: position 17,678 of record JAJLVP010000298.1, on the reverse strand, counting down.
TTAATTTCAATTTCTTCAAATAAAACTATTGGTGGTAAAAATATTAAAGATAAAGCACAAGTTTTAAGATGGTTATCATTTATTAATCAAGATGTTTTCAATTCATGGGCGAAACTTGTATTTATTGCTAAAACTGAAGAAGATAAGAAATCAGCTCTTGATGCATTAAAAAATCAAGTTAAATATATTGATAATCAATTATCAAAGAGAAAATATTTAGCAGTTGATGGATATATTACAGTTGCTGATGAATATTTATTTAGTTGTTATTCACTCATTTCTGGTACTATTGGTGGTGTTACAGAAGCTGATTATCCATATTTAGCAAAATGGCATGCAACCATGAAGGAAACTGATGAAGTTGCAAAAGCACTTTCAAAATAAAAGAAAGAGAAAAGTCAAAATAGAAATTATATAAAAATCATATAGAAATCACATAGAAATTTTGCTTATTTCACTTATTTATTTGTTTAATAAACTTTTATATTTAAACTATTAATTAATTTTAATGACGCATTTAACAATCAATACTTGTAAGATTTATTGTTAAAATCTTCAATAAAAATTAACAATGGAATATCATTAAGATTTTGGTATAATTAAGAAAGAAAGCATTGTAACAAAAAATTATTAATACTAAGTAATACTTAAAATAAAAACCAAAACAAGAAACAAAGAAGAGATTTTATTAATTGAAACCAATTTTTAATATATAGCCTGTTTATTGGTTTGTGTTCATATTTTTCTCCTTAAATTAATTAACACTGCGGCTCTAGCAAGAACGAAATGTCCCAAAAATAACAAAAAAGAACCAAATATTATCGAATACAATAAAATTAAACAAAATCAAACAAAATTAAATGAAATCAGGCCAAATATTAAACTTTGAGTGAATAAATCTGGTTTACCGCCTCAATATACGAACCCAGCACTTTTCATTATTGCAATTAACCTTTTACAGCCCCTGCACTAACAAAAAAATCAGAAAACACTAGTTATGCATCTAATGTGTTTTGCTCTTCTCGAAATATCGAAAATTATTTACCAGTGCCTCAAAAAGTGTAAAAAACCCATTGTTTTGGCTTTTGGTCTCTTTTAATGGACCAGTCAAATTATCAGGAAAGAAGGGTTATTATTTCGGTAAGTTCAAGTACAACTTACTGCTGGAATCTAAATAATTAATGTGAAAATTGGGTAATGCATATATGATTAAAATTAACAATCTTAAATTATAGTTAATTGTTGATCAAACTAAATTACCATAATCTAGCGTGAATAAATACATAATGTTTGTATAAAATATAAAATATGTAATATTCCCTGTTTCTTGAATTTCTACTAATCAATTTATCTGTTTATTTGTTTATTTGTTTGGTTGACTCTGTTTTTCCTTTCTTTCTTCTTTTTCCCTTTCTTTTCTTTCTTTTTTCCCTTCCTTTCTTTCAGTCAATAATATCAATTTCAATTTCAACTTCAATTCTAAATTTTCAAATATTTTCATGCATAGTAATATTTTTCAAAAAATATGAAACAACTTGTACCTTATCCAAATGATCCCCAAATGATACCGCCATATTCGGCAGAAAATTCGCCTATATATTCACAACCACCAAGTATTTATCGAAATAATATGAATACATTCACTTCACAGGTACAACCAAATAATTATACAAATCAAATTGGAATGAATTTTAATCCTCCAATAATTTCAAATTATCCAAATCAAGATTCAACAACAAATATGTTACAAAATTGCAATAAAGAAATTACGATGCCAACTCCAATTTATAATCAAGTACAATTGACTAATGTACCTATTCCACCTCAATGGAATCAACAATTTATACAACAACCACAGCAAATAATAAATAATTCACAGAATAATCAATTTGAAAATATAATACCACAAACACAGCAACCTTTAATACAAGTTCAACAAGTGAAGTCTTTTCCAATAATTTATAATCGACAACAGCAACAACAACAATCAATACAGCAACCATTTTACCCAAATCCAATGACACAGATAAACTATAATAGGAATACATGGGATGTTAATATGAATGATGGGAGAAATATAATTCCTACTAGATATACAAATATAAATAATATTAAACCGAATTTAATGGATAGTAATTTTAACCCAAAACCAATGACAAGATTTGATTCTGGTAATTCAATAATAAATTATATAGATAGGCCGAACAATAATATATCATATCAATATCCTTCAGCATCAGTTATTTCAACAGTTAATAATAATAATAATAATACAGGTAATACAGGCAATACAGGCAATGATGGTAACACTAGTCATAGTGATAATGAGCATAAAACTACAACTCCAAGAATGGTTTTCGGATCACCGATTTGGACGGCAGAGGAAGATGATTTACTGTTAAAATTAAAAGATGTTGAAAATTTAAATTGGAGGGATATTTCCTTATATTTCCCATCACGTACAATAAATGCATGTCAATTTCGTTGGAGGAGATTAGTAATTAAAAAACAGAATAAAATTAAAAGAGAAGCTCGTAGAGCACTTAAAGCAAAAAATTTGAAAAAGAGTAAAAAAACAGATATTAAAAAGGATAAAATTAGTCATGAACAAGACGATAAAGTCGAACAAGATACAGAAAAGATATCGTAAAATTTCGTATTCATCAAATAAAACATTCAAACAATTATTTATAAAGATTTTTGTATAACATGATTAATAAATGGCATTTGTATTATAAGTTACAACAACTAATTTTAAAAATATATTAAGTAAATCAAGATCTCTTTGTTTTGTTTAGCATAGTTTTTCAATATGGTAAATTAAAGATTTCATTTCGTGAATCACTCCAGGTCAATTTCGGATAACAAAAGGTTGAATTACGCCTATAATTTTATAGGAAGCCTTATAAAAGCATAAATTCGGTAACTTCAACTTCCCTAAACGGCTGTGAAAAATTGTACCATAATCATTTTTTTGTTTTGAATTGTGTTAAAAATGAGCACAGATTTGCGAAATTGAACATTGGTAAAAAAAAATGTGTGAGCAATTTTAAAAAATACGTGTGTTGTTAATTATTTACTTTTTTTCAGATGTGATCTTAGTTAGTTAATAATCAATTAATAATCAATTAATAATCAATTAATAATCAATTAATAATTATTAATTAATAATTAATTAATAACTTAAACAAAGAGACAATAGATATATATAGAGTAAATATGTCTTTGTGTCAAATTCTAATTTAATTGGCCAAACTTCTGATTTTTGTGTTATTTCTCTATTCAGTTTATTTATTGCTGTTTCTCGCCCTGTATATTGCAACATTGTGGTCAATTAATTAATCAGTTTATTAAATATGTACTAATTACGTTGTGTAGTCGAGGTTTGTGAACAACTCCCTGTTTTATAATATTTTATTCGTATCTTATTCATATTTAATTACCTCGTAAAATACTACAGGATTTCACCATATATTGTTAAATCTGGCAAATATAATTTATTTATTTATTTATATAAATTAATTAACGTTTATCACCTGATGTTTGAAACTGATCAATCATAACAGGGCTATGACTAAAGAATCATAATACTTGCCTTTAGCGTAATATTGGCTAATTCATTTTAACTTTCATTGGTTTTATTTTATATTATATATATTCTAATTAGTAATTAGTCGTCATCATCAATATTCGAATGTTAAAACCACATCGATCTAATGTCTTCGACAATTTACTTATATAGTTAATATATAAATGCTTAAATTAATATCCAATGATTAGTAAGTAATTTGATGACAAGCAAAATAGTCTCTTTACAAATGGTTTTTACCAAATCATATTCATAGTAAACAGATGAGTCCTGAGATTTATTAAAGGAAATCATTTTTGGATGGCTTTCAATATTTTTATTCTATCTTAACTATTTTCTTTTAAATATTATATATATAGTGATATAAATTAATATTACAAATGATAAATAAAATTCTAAATCAACTAGAAAAATGCTACTACTTCTTTATTTTATATTGATATAAATTAGCAATACATTTGTAATAATCTAAAGACCAAGTCAAGTTGACCTTAGCATATGAATATAGATTGTACTCATTAATTTCTCATTTGGGTATATATTAATGTATATCAAGCATTTAATTATCAATTATCTAAAGCTTCTATTTGTTTTGAATCAAGCATATAACATAAAGACTAATGTAAATTATTCATTAACAAATTTGTAATATTCTTTTCAGTTTATAAATATACTGTTTTAATAAAAGTTGTACTTTTAAACAAATGCTGCAAATCCTCATTTATTACTAAAACTTGTAATTCTCCTAAGTTATGTATATATCGTGTGTTGAAAGGTATCTTTAAAAATTAATGCATAGTTTAATACATTTATAATTAATATTTGTATATCAATTTATATTTTTATAATTGTCAAACGTAGTTAAAACTCATCAAAAGGTTCTTGTTATTATCCTATTAGTAAGCATTCTCTTAATTTTATTGAATTTCATTTGCCTTTTCTTTAATTTTATCACTATACTCTAATTGCAATTAAGGTACACGGATCTTCATACTGTTGCAAGAAATTTTAAGTTCATTAAATAGTATATACTATTTTGTTCTATTGACAAGATAGACGTTGGTATCTATCTTTCATTTGCTTTAAAGATGGTTTAAAAAGGTATATATCTTCATGTTTATATCTTAAGAAACAAGAAAAATACATATAAACTGACGGTCTTCCCAATGATAATTTTGGACACTTTTCGCAATTTAAATGACCACGTTAAACGTTGAGTTAAATTTGGGGCTGTGGTGGGTTTTAAGTCTCTCAATTTTGAACTTCTTAACACCGATCTGTATGATATAATAAAACATTGTTAAAATAAAATAAAATCATATATTTGGGAAGTGATTGTCTGATAACTAGGTAATAAGAATATAATGGCTTCAATTTGATATTTTAATGTACTGAAACGTTTAAAATACTCCTCGGAAAGTGAAATTATATTAATAATCATTTTATATCATCACAGAAGATAAAATAGGTAATATCTTAGATTGTCAAAAAATTCATTGAAATATGGGACGATTAAATTGAACAATGTTTGTTTTTATAATGTAACAAGTCAATAATTCAGGTGGAACTGTTTACATGTTTCTTAATTTCAATACAAGACGTTTTATAGTTAAACTTTGTCTTATAATTGGAATTCGATCGATGCTATAGATTTGAAAAAGAAAATCTTGTTTTTGGTAAATTTCTAATGAGCACTTTATTGCATGCACTAAAAAGTTATATGATATATGTCCATCTAACAAAGTGGTAGCTGATATCAAAGCATGATGTCCCTGAAGATATGAATGAAACTATAAAGTTATAATTATATCTTAAAAAAATATATGTGATAATTAAACTAGGAACTTATCCAAACTATGTTGAATAGATAATATTAGGATGAGTGAGTAATATTATAAGAATATTAATGTCATACATGTTGACCATTAAGGTCTTTTTTGAAGTAGATAATCTGATGACTCCTTCAATGTTATTTGATAAATGTTAGATGATATCATCCATCAATTGTAACTAAATTTAAACTGTTGCTTAATTAACTTTCAACATGATGATAGCTAAGGTTGAAACAAAGATTTAGAAAGTTTGTTAACCTGAGAAGAATGTTTGATAATTGGTTTGATGATTGTCATTTTGTTCAATGAAGTTATGGTTCACATTCTGAAAAAAAAAATTAATAATGGTTCCAAACACCTGATTGGTGGATAAATGTTACTAATGGAAAAAGTTTTCAACATATGCTACGATATATTAGATGTTTATTTTAATGACCATTTTAAAATTAGCGCATTATTGAGAGTCGAATTGGTTTTGTTGAATTCCCGAGCGATGTATTAATTTAGTTTGGTAGTAATAAGTCTGTTTTATAGCAATTTGATTCTTGATTTATCATTTTTCTGACAAGGGCTCTAAAAGAAATCAATGTATGCAGAGCCCAACATCCTATTGATCATAGATCATTCTGCTATGGATATATTTTCAAAGCTCTGGAAAATAATGCTGAATTTTAAACATTATTAAAATTTGGCAAAAATATAGTCTTTTCAAGCAAAGGGGTTAAATTCTCTAAAAATCAGTTGATACTTTTTAAGGTGAGAATAAATTGAACCAATATTCAAAGCACATTGATGAATATTTTGAAGAGTAGCTTTGTTGTATTCTTAATGATAATTGTAAACAAGTATCTATTATTATAAGAAAATAATGAAATTGAGTATATCTATCAAATTTTAAATACCAATAATTCTAAAGCTTAGACATTGAAAAAGAAATAAATCAATTTACTTTAGCATGTATTATTGTACTTTCATTATGAAAAGGAACAATAACTGTAAGTAACATTAGTCTTTTCTCAAGGAATAAAGTGAATTTCAAAGAAATCAATATTCTAGTTAAACCTTCAATACGGAAGCAATTATTGACCAAGCCTTTATTAATAGAGGCTTTATAAGATAATTTATAAGTATTTATGAATTTATTAAGTAAGCTGATGTAACTACATTGGAAACTCATAATAAAGACACAATTTTAAACTCCTAAATTACTTAGCAATATAGTGATAAATTGTCAATTTTCAGTAAAGCCAAGGAGTTATTAATACTGTAAATATGAACAAGATCATTAAATTAAAAAACTTCTTTATTACTGTTATGAATTTTTTAGCTTCACTAGATTCATTAATTATTCAAAAATAATAAGGAGAACAGTTTCACAAATATTTATTATTTAATTGAAATGTTTGTTTATTTTAGTTGATTTTAAGTAAAATTTTATACTATAATAATACACTAAGAATAACCATATCTAAGCGTCAAGTTTAGTGTAGTTGACTGATTTAGAGAGTAAACAAAGCAATGGCTAAGATTTAAATTAGTTAATTAATTTATGTTGTATAATAGTAAAACTTTTTAGACTGAGAATAATAAAAACCCACACAAAGTAAATCTGGAAAAAAAAATAGACCAAGTAAAGAAACAATATTTCACCAATGGAAAGTAAGGGGGATTATAACAATAACATTTTTTAAATTAACAATTTTTTTATTCCAGTTACGGTTAGATTATCCTAATTCCCATATTGAATATCAGTTCATTATCTGATGTTTTTTTTTCTCAAAAAAATGCACAAAGAAAATTTGACAATTCGGTAAATTCAGCTTATTTTTTGAATTGAAATTAATAAGAAAAAATCTAAATTTACAGGATGCTCACACTTATTTCACAACTACGCCCGTTTTAGTATTCAGAGTAATAAAAGATGATCTATTTTGTCTAATTAATTCGGCAGTTGTTATTAATAGTAATTAAGAACAAAGGGATGAGAAATTATGGTTATCAATAATAAATTGTTTAATTTTTCTTTTCTATTCTTGTGAGAAGTATTGCTCTCAAACTATACTAATCAGTTGTAGAGGGGCGGAACTTATAATAAACTAAAAAACAAAGTAATTAATCTCATAAAATCAGTTAATTGTTGTAGCAATAAACTTATTAAAAAAAATACGACACATTCAAAAGATCATATATTTTTTGTTGTCCTTCTTTGTTGTGTTTCCTAATTAATTATGGAATATAATGGAAGATCATTCAAATTTAGAAAAAAGATCTGCGAGTACCAGATCTGACTAAAAATCTCAAAAAAACTTTTTGGGTTAAAACTCTACTGCCGAGCTAACTAAGTGACTCCTTCGAGGCGACCAATAACAGTTGTCATTTATTTTATTGAGTTGTATAACCTTTTCCAGTTTTGAAGATCAGTAACAAAATGTGAACATTCTTAATATCTGATTTTTCTTTTAAATTGCCGACCTTTTCGTTTACTAATAATTTATCGAGTTTATAGGATTATTAGCGTTCGGCGTATACTACTCATTTTTTGAATTTCAAAATAACAAATAGTTTTGTTTCAATTGTTTATTTTTTTTTTCTCTTTTCTGAATTTTTTCATTACTAATTGTATTTATTTATTATTACTAATTTATCTCATCCAATTTTCAATTAATTCATTTTGAATATTGTATCTTTTTTTTTATTTGTTTAACTAATTCACATGTATTAAACTAAATTTTATTATTTATTGTTTTCCCCTGTAAAATTGCAGTAACATTAATTCAAATTATAAGGCTATGAACAAATCTTTCTTAAATTATTCAATTGGAATTATTTACCAAATAATTAACAATTGGATTGTTTATATTTAAGTTAAAGTCAAATTAAAGTTAAATTGAAAATTGCTGCTCTTTTTCCGAAATTTATGCTGACGTAAGTATATTTACATATATTTATGTTTCCAACCATATACATTTATAAATCTTAGTGGGTAGCCGGCAAAAGGTGAAACCCAGCAGATAAACTGGGTACTATGAAAAAGTCTACACACTGTTTTCAAAACAAGCAACAATAGTCAATTTTTCAAAGAATTTGATTCTGGAATAAGCGCCCCGTTTTCAATTTTACGTATAAAAATAACAAAATATACAGTAATTAGGCAGCATAATCGTACGTACTCGAAAATAAACATTGTGAATGTTACTAAATGAAATTACACGAGTTTATTATTTGGCTTGTCCTCTGTAATGAATATACTATGATCTTATTCCCTTTTTCCTTTTTTACTATATATTTATTGGTCATTATCATTATAAAAAAACACCATTGGCTTTATTGACACTTGATTGATCACAGATTATGGGCATTTTGTGAATTTATTTAAAGGGAAATATCCAGCCGATTCACCGCAGAAGAAAAAGAAAAATCTGATATTTCATGGGAAAAAACGACGATCCCGTTTCCAATAAAATTTTAAATTTAAATTATAATATTTTATTTAACAATTCTTTTGTTTCTAAATAGTCTAGGTAAAAATGAGAAACCAATACAGTATATACAAAGAATGTGGGGTGTTTTTGTTGTCATGGTAAAATCCATCAACTGCGAAATTAATGGAAACGGGAATTTTTTGTTATTCGTTAAATTAAAAAACAAGTTTTGTAATTTTAATTTGTTTATTATTTTATAATCATTTTCTTTTGTAGACCGTAAACCTTAATTGTAGTTAAAAAAGTGGAGCTATATTTTTTGTGTGAACAAATTCAACCTATTTCTGGCATCTTTTGGCAATTGAAATTTGTAATAGAGTGAAAAAATATAACAATCCATAAATTATAACTCTTTAATTTTTACTTGTTTTGTTAAATGGTTTAACCAAAGTACAAGTTTTATTCATTACCACCAAAACTTTATCAGATAAATGTAATAAAGTATTAGTTCAATTTTGTGATTACTTTAATGCATTGACATTTTCTAGTTCATTTGTAAGTATATCATTTTATTATAACATTTTTTAGTGATTATAATCAATTAGAAGAATTGTTCATAACTAATTAAAGTTTATCTTATTTATCATTATAATTAAACAAATTCGATAATATTAACACAAGTAAAAGGTTTTAAGCATACTCTTTCTTTGAACAAAATTACTTTAATCTGTAAATTAAAAGAAAGATTTCGGTTGATAATATTAACACGAATATGTTGATAAGTAAACATTAATAAGATTAATATCAGATTCTTAACCTTTAATCAACAACTTTATACTATTTGATGATATAGAATAATCCTTTTTGAAATACATCATTTGTTATTATTATTTGTTTATAATAAATTCCAACATATTTAAACCATTCAATTCTCCGTTGTTAGAATTTCAAATTATTTACTGAAATTCTGATTTATTGCTCCAAGTAATAAATCCTCATTCGTTCAAGACTAAATTATACAGCTTTTAAAACTGCAATGAAAATAAGTGTTTCTCTGACCTAGTTGTAATATTTTGCCTTTATATAATAATTCATATATTTTCCAGTTAGATTATTAGTCAGTAGTTGATGACGACGTAAAGAAGATAAATTAATATGCTCAGATTTGAAGCAAATGAGTATTTGTGCAAACAAACAACATTTTTGGCGTAGGAATGAAACATAACTTTTATGGAGCTAACAATTACCCTTTTAATTAATCTGAGATATGAGATAAAAGATATTTTGTTAGTATTACGTAATATTGAGTTTTAGTTTTGGGTAAATGAAATTGAAAAAATGAAGGCATCTCAACCATTATCAGTTATTAAGTTTTAAGTGACAATGTATTCTTTGTGTATTTTACAATTATTTTATAGATAAAAGGAAATAAAAATTTAAGTAATATCACTTTAGCTTAGTTAGAAAAAAAAACTTGCCTTTAAAAGTATTTTATAAAAGACGATTGCACCTGCAAAATCTGTAGAATAATTTATAGATAACAAAATAAAAGCGATATTACATAATATAACACTCCGATATAGTGTAATGGCTATCACGGTCCGCTTTCACCGGGCAGACCCGGGTTCGATTCCCGGTATCGGAATGACTAAATTTTTTGAAACCTTTTTTTCTTCTTAATAATTTTTTTTTGCACATTATATATAATGTATAAATAAGCTTATAATTTTTACTTACATTCAAATAAAATACTCATTAACTAAATTAATTATAAAATTAAATATTATTTAAAAAAGAAAATAAAAAAAAGAAAATGAAAAAGTTAAACGTTAAGCCTAAAAACCAGCAGTTCATTAATTAATTATTATGTTTTGAACTGTAATGAAAGTCAAATAAATTGAAAAATAAATAAAAACTTAAATAATTATAATGATAATCATATAATTATTAAAGATATTTAAAGCAGAAATAAAGGGAAAAAAGATACCAAACATAAACACTCGTAAAAACATTGAAATTTAAGTAAAATAAAGGGAAGATGGTATATTAAGTTAGAATATCAAAAATATTATATTCAAGTATTCAAGTATTCAAGCATTCAAGCATTCAATTCAATTCAAATCAATTCATTTAATTAGATTATAATTATTTTTTTCTCTCTTTTGGTTTTAACAATTCAAAACTACACATTAGTTTTTTATTAACATTCATTACTGCACCCCAATTTCTAAATTCACCACAATAATTAGGAGCTGAAAAAATTGTAACTAATCTTCTTTTTGAATAAAATTCATAACCTTCTTCAACTACCATATGACCTCTTGCAATTAAATCGAAATCAAATTTTGAACAAAATTTTTTAACAACATTTTCATTAAAACAATAAGATACACCCCTATCATTTAATTTCCAATCATTATTTAATTTTTTTGAAGAAGATTTTTTTGAATCTTTAATTAAATCATTATTATCTTGAGGATCAGACCATAATAAATCTGCTAATAAACCTTCATCAGGTATATCAGTTGGTCTTTGAATTTTTTTAATCTGATTTAAATCTTTTAAATCTGGTGATAAACCACCATGAATACAAAAGATTTTATCAGCAATTGTTGCAGCAACTGGTAAAGTATTAAAAACGTCAATAAATAATTTCCAAATTTTAACACCATTTGAATTTCTTCTTTTACATTCATCATAAAATCCATACATTTTAGTTATATCAGCTGATTCATGATTACCTCTTAATAAAAAGAAATTTTCAGGATATTTAATTTTTAATGATAATAATAAAACAATTGTTTCTAATGATTGTTTACCTCTATCAACATAATCACCTAAGAATAAATAATTTGAATTTGGTGGGAATCCACATAATTTAAAAATTCTTAATAAATCATTAAATTGACCATGAATATCACCAACAATTTTAACAGGTGCAGCTAATTCTAATAACATTGGTTGTGACATTAAAATTCTTCTTGATTTTGCACAAATGAATTTAATTTCATTATTTGATAAAATAAAAGATTTATGATTTTTTTTCGATAAACCTGTTGCAACTAATTTTTCAATTATTAAATCAATATCAACATTTAAAGAATTTGAATTTGAATTTGAATTTGAACTTGAACTTGAATTTAATGATAATTTATTATTATTATTTGACGGGGGAGGATGTTTTATTTTTAAATTTAAAGCATCATTTGGTGGTTTTGAATTATTATTATTATTATTAATATTAATATTATTATTATTATTAATATTATTTTTTAAATCCAAATTAAATTGTAAATCATTTGAATTTGTTGAAGAAGGAGAAGTTGAAGGAGAATTTAAAGGTGAGATTGATGAAGATGAAAGAGAATATGACGAATTATTTGAATAACTATTATTATTATTAATATTATTATTATTAATATTATTATTATTTGATATCAACTTTATGGGCAATGGATCAATATCATCAGAGGAAGCAGTTGCAGAAACTGATGAAGTTGAATCATTAATATTATTATTATTATTATTAATGGATGAATTATTACATGAATTTAAGTCATTTCTATTGGGTGAGTTTCCCATGATCTTCAAGATGAGAAGAAGGAGATATTAAGCTAAGATAGTAGATATATAAAAGAGAAGAGTAAAAGAAAGGATAAAAAAGAATAAAGAAATGGTGTTTAAAGAAGAAAGGTGGAAGATAGAAAAGTAAACAATTAACTGTAAGTATTCTCCACAATACAGATAATTGGAATGGAGTGGGAACCCCCAAGATACCACAGCAATAAGAAAAAAAAGAAAAAAAAAGTAATTAATTAATTAATTAAATTGCTCTGGGTAGAATTTGCCACCCAACGTGGCCACAACATGTTGTCTTGTCATTCCACGACACATTATCTGTTGCAAAGGATTTAATAGAAAAAAAAAATAAAAAAATTGCCACATAATAAGCCGCAAATCGAAATTTTCAGAATAAAAAAGGAAAACAAATCAGAAAAATTTTAATTAATATTAAATCCCGTGACTTGCTAATTAAATTTAATTAATTTTATTTAAAAAATTCAATTTTTATCGATCGCCGGAAACTTTTCACTTTTTTCCGACACCCAACAAATAAACTCCTCTCAATTTGATTGTTCTCCAAAAACCCAACAATCTTCAAACCAATGACTTGCAACTAATCCGCATACTAAAAATCCCAATCGCTGTTTATTTGCTGGAAACTTTTCCTGTCCCGCTTCTTTTCCTTTGTTGATTAACGGTTTTCCCTTTTAGTTCCCTTTTTGTGTTTTAGTGGGATTTTTTCTCTTTTTGGTGTTTTTCCTGTTTTTCGCCTTCCTTTTTTTTCGCATTTCATATTTTTTCAACTTATTTTGCCTGTTTGTTGTGCAAAAAAAAGGAATAAGAATTTTTTTTTTCTTTGTAACATTGATTTTTTTTTTTTTTTTGATGTCAACAACTTTATTTTCAATCTTTTCAATTTCACCATTTTGATTTCAATCAATTTTTTTAAATTTTTTTTTTTTATCCGTTGTTGTTGTTGTTGTAATTGTAGTTGTAATTAGTTAACTAGTTAATTGATATTACTTCTATCTTATCAATACATTCTTATCTTCTTTCCCTTTCTCTTCTTTCCCTTTCTTCTTCTTTCTTATCTATTCAAGCCCTAAAATTAATTCTTTAATTTTAAATTATTTATTATAATTATTATTATAATTATTATTATTATATCATATCTAATATACTTAATAAAATATGGTTTTAGTTAATGTACCAGTTGGTGAAGCAAAACCAGGTGAAACAGCTCCAAGAAGAAATTATAAATATAAAAAAGCAGCAGTTACAAAACCAGTAGGTTATAATTGTTCAACAGTTTATGAATTTTTTAATGAATGTGTTAAAAAACATGGTAAAAATAGAACTTGTCAAGGTTGGAGAGATTTAATTGATATTCATATTGAAACTAAAAAAATTACAAAATTAATTGATGGTGAACATGTTACAATTGATAAAGATTGGATTTATTATGAAAAATCAGATTATAAATATATTACATTTGGTGAATTACAAAAATTAGTTAATTATTATGGTAAAGGTTTAATTAAAATTGGTTTAAATCATTCAAATACTGATAAATTACATATTTTCGCTTCAACTTCTCCAAAATGGATGAGAACTTTCTTAGCAGCTCAAACTCAAACTATACCTGTTGTAACTGCTTATGATTCATTAGGTGAAGATGGTTTAATTCATTCATTTGTTCAAACTGAATCAACAGGTATTTTCACTGATAATGAATTATTAGTTAAATTAATTAATCCTTTAAAAATTGCAAAATCTGTTAAATTTATAATTCATTCTGAAAATATTGATCCAAATGATAAAAGAAATAATGGTTTAATTTATAAAAATGCTTTAAATGCTAAAAATGAAATTTTAAAAATTAGACCTGATATTAAATTTTATTCTTATGATGAAATTATTAAATTTGGTAAAGATTTTGATAATGAAATTGAATTTCATCCTCCAAATCCAAAAGATTTATCTTGTATAATGTATACTTCAGGTTCAACTGGTACTCCAAAAGGTGTTGTTTTATCACATGAAAATGTTGTCGCAGGTATTGGAGGTGTAGCTGGTAATATACCAAATACAACAGTTACACAAAATGATAGAATTATCGCATTTTTACCATTAGCTCATATTTTTGAATTAGTATTTGAAATGTTAGTATTTTATTGGGGTGGTATTGGTGGTTATGCAAATGTTAAAACTTTAACTGATGCATCATGTAGAAATTGTGAAGGTGATATGAAATGTTTTAAACCAACAATTATGGTTGGTGTAGCTGCAGTTTGGGAAGCTGTTAAAAAAGGTATTATGTCACAAATTGAAAAACAACCTTCAACAACTCAAAAAATATTTTGGGCTGCTTATAATGCAAAAGTTGCTTCAAAAAAATATTATATACCATTTATACCAAATTTAATTGATACTTTAATTTTTAAAAAAATTAAAGCTGCAACTGGTGGTCAATTAAGATTAATGTTAAATGGTGGTTCTCCAATTAATGCTGAAACTCAAAGATTTTTAACAAATACAATTGCTAAATTATTAATTGGTTATGGTTTAACTGAAACTTGTGCAAATACTTGTGTTTTAATGCCTGAACATTTCGAATTCGATGTTGCAGGTTCATTAGTTGCATCAGTAACTGTTAAATTAATTGATGTCCCTGAAGCAAATTATTATGCAAAAAATAATCAAGGTGAAGTTTTAATTTCTGGTTTACCAGTTTTAAAAGAATATTATAAAAATCCAGAAGAAACTAAAAAAGCTTTCGAATATGAAAAAGGTTGGTTCTCAACTGGTGATATCGGTGAATGGACTTCAACTGGTTCATTAAAAATTATTGATCGTAAAAAAAATTTAGTTAAAACTCAAAATGGTGAATATATCGCATTAGAAAAATTAGAATCAATTTATCGTTCAAATAAATATGTTTTAAATATTTGTTGTTATGCAGATGAAACAAAAGTTAAACCAATTGGTATCGTTTTACCAAATGAAGTACCAGTTAAAGAATTAATCTTACAATTAGGTTTAAGTAAAGATGCAAAATCAATTAATGATATCGAAATTTCTAAATTTTTAAATAATAAAAAATTATGTCATGAATTAACAAAATCAATTATTCAAACTGGTAAAAGTGGTGGTTTAATTGGTATTGAATTAATTTTAGGTATAGTTATAACTGATGATGAATGGACTCCTGAAACTGGATTTGTTACTTCTGCTCAAAAATTACAAAGAAGAAAAATTTTAGCAAGTGTCCAAGATAGAGTTAATGAAGTTTATGCTGCAAATCAATGATTATTTCCTCCCCTTTTTTTTTTCTTTAAATAATAAAAATTTTTAATGAATGTGATAATTAATTTAATGAATGCAATTTTAAAAAAGAAAAAAAAAATAATAAATAATCAAAAAAATGAAAATACCAAAAAAATATCAACTAAATAAATAAAAATAAATATGTTATGAAAAAATAAAAAAGAAAAAAAAACCATCACTCTAATATAACAAATGCATGCATATTCATGTAAATTTTACGTTTTTTATTCCTTTATTTTTTTTAGTTATGATCTTTCTTCTTTACTCTTTAATTTTTCTTTAATCCTTCTCCTTTTTTATATAATTCTTTATATAAGACTGTATAATTTTAATACTTAGTTTTAAAAAAAAAAAGTAAACTAAAATGTAATCTATCTAATCTCTATTTAATCTATATATTTATGCTCTATACTTTCTTAGATTCATTCTCAAATCTAGTCATTTCTTTACCTACTAATGAATTAAATTCTTTAAATGCATCTAAATAAACATGATGACCAGCATTTGGTATAATTTCAAATCTTGAATCATTATTTTTATTAATTTTATTTAAAAATTTCGATGATAATATGCCACCATTATAATCCATCCAATCATGACCACCATAAACCCATAATGTCTTATTTGGGAAATAACTAATCTTTTTAATTCTATCAAATAATGGATGTCTTGGAACTGCACCTGGTGCTAATAAATAATTCAACATATATTCACCACTACCTTTTGCATTAAAAATTGCATATGAATATTTATGTAATAATTCATATAAATTATCATTAAATAATGAAGAAATTGCAAATCTTCTACTCGTCCAACCACTTACAAAATATGAACCTAAAGGTCCAGTATTTCTAACTAATGAAAATGGTGAAACATTTAAATTCCATAATTTAGTAAACCAATTTGGTACTTTTTCTTCAACTTCTTTCGCCTTTGAATGATAAATTCCACCTGGTGAGACTAAAATTAATGTATCCCAAAATTTATATGGATTTTTATTAGTATTTGATAAATTAATTAATTGATTTTGAAAAATTTCTTCTTCTTTTTTATAACTTTTAAAAAAATTAAACTTTTTCTTTAAAAATTTAAATTCATCTTCATTAATAAAATTTTTATTATTAATTTCATTCATTTGTAATAATAATGAAAAATAACCACCCATTGAATGTGCAATTGTAATTGTATTTTCTTCATTTAAACCACGTGAAACAAACCAATCTCTTAATGGTATTGTAAATAATTTTTCAATTAATTCATTTTCTTCATATGGAATTTGATGTGGGAAATCAACTCTAGTTGAACATCCATAACCTGGTAAATCAATTGCATGAATATGCCAATTTGGAAATTGATTTGCAAATGCTTCAATATTTTTAATAAAAAATCCAAGACCTGCTCCATAACCATGCATTATAACTAAATGTTTTTTATTATCATTTTCATTATTTGGTTTAATATAAAATTCATTTATATCAGGAAATATTATTGAATTTTCACTTTTAAAATTTAAAACTTTTGATGAATGAGTTTTAGATGGTTCTGGATAAAATGGTAATGTTGATAATAATTCATCTTGAATCTTAAGTAAATCATTTTTATCACAATAATGTTTAAAACTTTCATTTATCGTTAATGGAAATAATTTTGGTGAAATTTCAGACAGTGGTGCACCTGATGGCGATGATGGCTTTCTGTATGATGAACTAGTTGAAACTGATTGTGTAGATGTTGGATTTAGTTCGGCCTCTAAAACAGTCGAAGAATTATTTGTTGTTGTCATTTTGATTCGATTTAATCTTTTCTGTTGCACGTGCTTTAATTTATTTAAGTTTGAAATTAAGTTTACCCTCTTTTTAAAAATTGAATTCTGATTCATAAATGGACATAGATAGTGACAATCTCAAATAACAGGTATATATATGAGACGAAGAAATGAGGGTT
>JAJLVP010000297.1:0-60189 GCA_030570435.1 Pichia ethanolica | reverse complement strand
TCATCCGTGGTATCCGAATAAAATCATAAATTGAAAAGGTAACTTTGAATTGATTTAAGAGGTTCAAAAGTGTAAAATCAACATCAACACATTCCGATTCTATTCCGAGATATCGCGGTCGATAATATTTTCACTAGTATAAAAACTATCAGTTTTTCCTCCAATTCTTGTCAAGTGGATTTGTTGATTTTTTGCATCTTCCAAGATAATTTTTTGCTATTCACTTTTTTCTTCTTATTTTCCAGTTTTGGTGTAATTAAATCAACTAAACAATGCCTTACAGTTATATTAAAAACGCAGGAAAATTCCTTTGTATTGGTCGTAATTATATGGCCCATATTAAAGAACTTAATAATAAGAAGCCAATTGAACCATTTTTTTTCTTAAAACCAAAATCATCTGCACTTATAGAAGGTGAAGGTCCAATTTTAATTCCTGAAAATGTTACAGCTCATCATGAAGTTGAATTGGCTTGTATTATTGGTAAAAAATTACAAAATTTAGATCCAAATAAATTTGGACCTGATGAAGCAGTTGATGCAATTGATGGTTATGCATTAGCAATTGATATGACTGCAAGAAATGTTCAAGATGCTGCAAAGAAAAATGGATTACCTTGGACTATTGGTAAAGGTTTTGATACTTTTATGCCATTATCTAAATTTATTACAAAAACACAAATTGAAGATCCATATAAAGTTGAACTAAATTTAAAAGTTAATGATGAACATAGACAATGTGATTTAACTGATTTGATGATCTTCCCAATTCATAAATTTATAAGTCAAATGTCAAATATTATGACTTTAAATCCAGGTGATGTTATTTTAACTGGTACACCAAAAGGTGTTGGTCCAGTTCGTCCACTTGATAAAGTTGAAGCTTGGTGTAATTATAATGGTGAATTAGTTGATGGTTCTCATATGAAATTCGATGTTGCTAGAAGAAAGAATTTCTATGCTTTTAAAGGACAACCATAAATAGATCAATTGTGTAATTAATTGATTCTATAATTGACTCTATATCTATTTATTTACTTATTTATTTACTTAATCCACCTATTTATTTGTGTATTTAAATCAATTTATTTATTTAGTAAACAGTTGTTTTTTTTGGTGCGAGTATTTTTTTTTGCATTTTGTTCCTTTTAAAATTTCGTTCTAAACTTTTTTACACGAGAACGGCAAATTTTAATTGATTTGGTTTCAATTTAAATTGAATAATTTTTAATTACTGTCATTTTCAAAGATTATCTATTCTTGTTCAAAATTATAACCAATCATACAACGAAAAGGATGTCTGAATCAACAATTGCTCAACAACCTTCAACAACAACAACAACAACAACAGACTCTTCTTCAAATCCTGAAAAAATAGAACAATCAAATACTGCTAATGTTACTTCAACAGTTACAAAAGATAGTAGAACTGCAGCACATACACATATTAAAGGTTTAGGATTAGATGAACATGGTATTGCAAAGCAAATGGATGATGGATTTGTTGGTCAAAAGGAAGCACGTGAAGCATGTGGTATAGTTGTTGATTTAATTAAATCAAAAAAAATGAGTGGTAAGGCAATTTTATTAGCTGGTGGTCCAGGTACTGGTAAAACTGCATTAGCATTAGCAGTTTCACAAGAATTAGGTCCAAAAGTTCCATTTTGTCCAATAGTTGGATCTGAATTATATTCATTAGAAGTTAAAAAAACAGAAGCTTTAATGGAAAATTTTAGAAAAGCAATTGGTTTAAGAATTAAAGAAACAAAAGAAGTTTATGAAGGTGAAATTGTTGAATTAACACCTGAAGAATCTGAAAATCCATTAGGTGGTTATGGTAAAACAATTAAACATGTTTTAATTAGTTTAAAAACTTCAAAAGGTACAAAAAATTTAAAATTAGATCCTTCAATTTATGAATCAATTCAAAAGGAAAAAGTTTCAATTGGTGATGTAATTTATATTGAAGCAAATTCAGGAGTTGTTAAAAGAGTTGGTAGATCTGATGCTTATGCAACAGAATTTGATTTAGAAGCTGAAGAATATGTACCATTACCAAAAGGTGAAGTTCATAAAAAGAAAGAAATTGTTCAAGATATTACATTACATGATTTAGATATTGCAAATGCAAGACCTCAAGGTGGTCAAGATATTTTATCAATGATGGGACAATTATTAAAACCACGTAAAACAGAAATTACTGAAAAATTAAGATTAGAAGTTAATAAAATGGTTTCAAAATATATTGATCAAGGTGTTGCAGAATTAGTTCCAGGTGTTTTATTTATTGATGAAGTTAATATGTTAGATATTGAATGTTTTACATTTTTAAATAGAGCTTTAGAATCAACAATTGCGCCAATTGTAATTTTAGCTTCAAATAGAGGTTTAACAACTGTTAGAGGTGCAGAAGATATAAAATCACCACATGGTATTCCACCTGATTTAATCGATAGATTATTAATTATTAAAACAACTCCATATAATTATGATGAAATTAAAAATATTATTTTAAAGAGATCAAAAGTTGAAAATGTTATATTATCAGAGGAAGCATTAGATAAAATTTCAATAATTGCAACAAATTCTTCATTAAGATATTCATTACAATTATTAGCACCTGCAAATATATTAGCTCAAATTAATTCAAGAAAAGAAGTAACTATAGATGATATTGATGAATGTCAAATATTATTTTTAGATGCTCAACGTAGTACTAAAGTTTTAGAACAATCAAAAGGTTATTTGTAATTTAAAATTTTAACTAAATGTATAAACTTACTTTAAAGAAAAGAAAATTTAACTCTGTGTAAAATATAATATGTTTATCCGTGTCTTTTTTATTTTATTTTTTTATGTTTAAAATTTAATAAAATTATATTATTATAAATAATTTATTTAATTAATTATAAAATTATTATTCTGCTAATTCATTACATTCTTTAATAAAATCATTAGCAGTTAAAATCTCAGTTGATCCATAACAAACCATTTTTGTTGGACTACTACCATTAACTGAACCATTTAATGTACCTTGTTTAATATTCCAATCATTACACCAATCTTGTAAATTTGAATATTCAGAATAATTACCACCACCAACAATGAAAACCATACCTTCATTATAAGTTTTACGTTTTGGTTGTTTTGAATGTGAACCTCTTGTAATATTTGGATCAAAATATAAATAATCATCAGTAATTTTTAAATAATTTGCATTTGCTTGATTTGGATTCATAATTGATTCAGTTATATTTGTAACTGCTAAATGTGTCTTTTCAGGTAATAATTTTTTAATACCACTAACTAATGATCCAAAACCTTCACTTAATTTACTTGAACCATCTGTTAAATTAATTAATTTTGATGATAAATTTGAAAATAAAGCACCATTATTTGATAAATAAGATGATGAATCATTATTTGAATTCGAATTAGTTGATGATAATGACATTTCTGATAATTTTGTAAATTCTTTAACTTTTTTAATGTATTTTAAAGCACTTAAATCAATATTTAAATTTGATAATTTTGATTCACATTCATCACAAAAATTTTTTGTTAAATCACATGAAAGATAAATTATAATATAAGTTCTTAATTTATCCATTGAATTATCAGCTTTACTTTCAGTTGATAAAAGATCTAAAAATTGTTTTTGAACTTTTGGATCATTTAAATTTTGTTCAATTTCGAAAAATGAATCTAAATTTTTTGAATCTAATTCTTTAATTAAATCAGATAATACAGTCATATGCATATCAATTATATTTTTTCTATGAGTTAATTCAGGTAATAATTTAATTGCTTCTTGAATATGTTGAGTATTTGCTTGATCATTAATATCAATATCTTGAATTGATGAATAACCTGTCTTTGCAGTTATTTGTTTTGCATCATTTGTATATTTAATTAATTCTTTTTCAACATTTTCAACAGCATCAGGAAATGGTAATGAAGAATTTGAATTCCAAAAAAAATCTTTTGGTTCAATATCAAATTTTTTAATTTCTTTTTTATCATTATCTAATTTTTTTTCAATTTTAATTGTATTTCTTTCTAATTTGAAAACATCAGAAACCATACATTGATAAATCCAAGAATGTGCAAACATTGAAGTTAAATTAATATTTCTATCTAATAAAATTAAAACTGATTTATCATTATTTGAATTTGTTGTAGAATTTAATGAAGTATTTGAATTATTTAATAATAATCTTCTTGTATTTATAACATGATCTCTTAATTTTTCATCTAATCTTTGAGATATTAATTCTGCTGGTCCACCTTTATTTGATCTAATAATTGGTATTGAACCCATTGTTAAAATTGATGAAAATATACCATTTGCAATAATTTCAATATTTTCATTAATTATATTTTCTGTTGTTTTTGGATTATTAAATTTAAAATAAATATCATTTAATTCTAATGAATAAAGATTTGGTTCTGTTACAATAAAATCTAAATATTGATCATAAACTTGTTTAATTCTATCAGATTTACCAGTTAATGCAACTTTTTTAGCAAAATCTTCTAATAATGATCTACTTAAATTTGAAGTAAAATTAATATAAAATTGAGAATATTGATCATTTTCTAAATCATTAATTATAGTTGCAACATTTTCTTTTGTTGGTTCAACAAAATAAATTACTGGTACATCTTGTAATTGAGCTCTTCGTTGATTAATTAATGCATGAACTGTTATACCAAATTCTAATAAATCATTAACTCTTAAAACAGATGAAACAATTGCAGTTGATTTATTATCTAAAATTAAAACTTTCCAAATTAAATCATTTTCTGTTGTTAAAGTTGAATTTAATGTTGAATCATTTGTTGAAGTAGTTGTTGATGTTGTTGATAATTCATTATCAACATCAACATTTAAATGAAGCATTTTCTTCAAATTTGAAATTTGCCTTGCCCTTAACGTTTGTGTTGATGAAATCAATGACATATTGTTAACTTTTTTTAATTAATGGATTATAGAACAAGCAATTGTTTAATTAAAAATGTATATGATACGATATAACTGGATGATATAAAATGATTGTTGAACACGTTTAATTTGTTATATTTACATATTAAATAAGATTTCAAATTCGAGACAGAAAAATGATTTTTTTTTAAAAAAGTCGAATTATTTTTTTTTCTGATTTTCCACTCAATTTATAAATTTACTGTAAATATATAATAGATTTGATAATTAGTTTTCAATTATAGAAATAATATGAAAAGAAATATTGAAGAAGTTGAAAAAGAGGAAGATATTAATACACAAAAAAATCGTAAAATTATCAATGTAAATGATGAAACATTTATAAAATATTCTCAAAATATTGATTTATCCGATAGTTTTAATTTGAATATTAAAAAAGGTAAAGTATTTAATGAATTTAATGAAAGGATATTATATCTTTTAATTAATAAGAATTCTAAAATTAGTAAAAAAGTTGATCAAATATTAAAATTTATAAAAGAAATTTCAAATAGTGATAATAGTAATGAAAATAAAGAGATTATATTTATTGCAAATAATGGAGATAGTATACAAAAGATGATTTCAATAATTGAGATTATTAAACAAAAGATAATACAATTACAAGATTATGATAATGGTAAAGATAAATTTTCGAATGATAGTAAAGCTAAATTAGTAGAATATGAAAAGATTGTCATTTCAGGTGAAGTTATAAGTAATGATAAAATGAAATTAAATTATACACAATTAAATTATTTAGATTTTACATTAATTGAGAAGGAAATAAGTCGAAAAATTAAAGATAATAAAAGGAAAAGGAATGAAAATAACAAAGTTGATATAAATGGTAAGGAATTGTATAATAAAGAAATTATTGAGAAAGTATTAAAAATTGATAAACTTATTAAAATACCTGTAATGTACGTTTATATGAATTTACATGGTAGTAAAGAAATACCCGTTAGATATGCTAATAAATATAAAAATTTAATATCTAATGGATGGAGCATACAACAATCATAGTTGAATTAATGGTGTTTGATAGTTACATTATTTTTTTTTTATGTTTAAGTGTATACTCTTAAATTTTTAATAATTTTAAATTTTATTCGTAAACTATACTTAAAATTATAAAGATAAAAATAATTAATAATTCAAACTACCACTATTATTATTATTAATACTATTAATATTATTAGTATTAATGTTACTATTAAAAATCATGTAATTATTTTTATTATAATTTCTAAATCGTTTTATAATACTTACTTATTTATTTAATTAACTATTTATAATATTTTTTTTTGTAAATATTTGAATATATAATAATGATATTGAAAAGAACCATTATAATTATAACTATAATAATAAAAAAATAGTAATAATAGTAATAATAATAATAGATAGAGAGATAGATAGATAGATAGAAGAAAGAAACAAAGTGAAAAAAAAATAAACCATTAATTAACTAAATTAATTGAAATTAATCAATTAAATTAATTGTTTATTTGAATTTTTCAATTGATAAATCACCTGGGAAAGTACCATTTTCTCTTTGATCATCCCAATTTTGAACCCAATCACTTGGACAAAGGGATGAATAAGTTTGCCAGAAAACTTTACATGGAGCAAAATCTTCACCTTTAATAGCAACACATTTGTGGTAATCTAAGTATGATTGGAAACAATGTTTTGTTTGATTTTGTTGTGGGAATCTGGCATCGAAACCTGGAGTTTGTAATTTGTATTCAGTCATTGTTGTATTGAGATATAATTTAATTTAATTCTATGATGAAAAGATATAAGTAAAATTTAAAGGAGAAAACGAAGGAAGTATAAATCTAGAATAGAACAAAACAAAATAAAATAAAAAATAAATAAATTAATATTAAATAAAAGTAATTAAGTTATAACAATAGAGGAGTGAAATGAAAGGAAAGCAGGTAAAAATAATCAAGAAAGGAAGAAAAGTAAGCTTAAACAAGTGTAGAAAGTGTAGAAAGTGTACAAAGTGTGTAAAGTGTTCAATTATGATGATATATTAAAATCAACCCATCTTTGCTTACGTGATATGAAAATAATTAATTATTTTATAGTGTAAATTTTTGTATGCGATAAAATTTATTGTGCGTTAACTTTTTTTTCTCTTTTGTTTTTGCGTTGCTGGCGCTCTGATTGGCTGGTTTGGTTTGTTTGGTTTATTTGGCTTGTTTGGCCTTTTTTTTATTTCATTTTTTTTTTTTTTTTAGGCTGCAGGCCAATCGACGCGCAGGGTGTCACGTGCTGGAAAATAATTTAATTAAAAAAAAATTTATATGTTTATTTATTATTATTATTTTTTAATTTTTTTTTTTTTAATTTTTTAACCTGTGTAAGGGTGTGTGTTTTCAATATCAATTTTAAATTTATTTCTTGTAAATCTATTTCACTTTTTTTTTTTCCAGATTTTTCATATTTTTCATATTTTTCAACTTTATTCACTTAATTGTGAATAAAATATCTTTCAGTGAATACCTAAAATATAATACCCTCATTTCATCATACTATGTCATCTCGACTGAGTGCTTTTGCTGCTTTGAATAATTCAGATTCAGACTCAGAATCAGATTCTGATTTAGTTTCTAACACAAACTCAAATAATGATATAAATTCAATTCAAACTCAAAATATTAAATCAGAAAATATCTTATCTATTGATTTAGGTTTAGGTGATGGTTTACTAAATTACAGCTCTTTAAATACTCAATTCATACCCATTTTAAACTCTAATTTTAATTTAATCGAAAATGAAAATATAATTTATAATAATGATAATATAATTATAGGTTTACAATATAATGATTTATTGGTAATTAAGGGACAATACAAATTATCTTTATTATTTGGTACTTTATTAATAGATTCTTATATATTAAATGACAATTCTAAATTTTTAACTATTAATGCTTCAAATTTAAATTCTTTACCTTGTTTGAAATCTTCAAATAATTCAACAAAATTTAATTCAAAATATTTTACAAATTCATTTTCTTGTATTATAAAATTATCAAATTATAATGATAATATGCCAGATTTACAAAATTTATATCCACATTTAAAAAATTTATATTCATTTGATAATAATAAATATACTTTTTCAATTTTAATTAAACCAGAACAAAATAAACTAGCAACTTCATTATCTGAATCTTGGATTTATCATTTAAATGATTTATCATCAAATTTAATTAATAATTCAAATAATTTACCTTTAAATTTATTAATAATTGGTAATAAAAATACTGGTAAATCAACATTTTTAAAATTATTAGCAAATTCTTTATTATCAAATAATATTAATGATAATAAAAAAATAATTCAAATTTTAGATATTGATCCTGGTCAACCTGAATTTTGTTTACCTGGTTGTATTTGTTTAACAAAAATTAATGATCCATTAATTGGTACAATTCAATCATTTAATCTTTCAAATAATAATAATAATAATAATAATAATAATAATAATAATAATAATAATTCAATTATTAAATATTATGGATTTACATCACCAAATATTCAACCAATTAATTATTTTAATCAATTAAATGATTTAATTGAAAAGATAAATAATTCAAAAAATACAGTTACTTTAATTAATTCTCCAGGTTGGGTTAAAGGATTTGGTACAGAAATAATTTCAAATTTAAATAATAATTTAAATTTAAATTATTTAATTCAATTATCAAATGATTCAAAAGATTTAGATTTAATTCATGATTTAAATTGGGATAAAAATAAAACAAAAATTTTAAAATTACCTGCAATTAATTCATTAAATAATTATTCACCTGTTGTAATCAGAAATTTTAAATTATTATCTTATATTCATTATAATTTTAATTCAAAATTTTTTAATTTTAATCCTTTAATATTTAATTCACCATACAGAATTTCTTATGCATCATCAGAACTTAAAGAATTAAAAAAACTTAATCAATTTAATGGAATAATTGGTATATCGGTATTAGATTCTCAAGGTTTATTAATTTCAGATTTACCTCAATCAATTGAATGTCAATTTATGGCATTAATTACAATACCAAAATCATTTATTTCAAAAATTGAAAATAATTTTAAATTTTTAAATAATTATCCAAATTTAATTGATGAAAATTTAATTAAATCAATTTCTTCAAATTGGAAATTTTATGGATTATGTGTAATTCATTCAGTTGATTTATCAAATAAAACAATTAATTTATATACTCCAATTAATTTAGAAAATTTAAAAAATAATTTAATTTTAAATAATGAAAAATTAATTTTAATTAAAGGTAAAGAAGAATTATCAATAGATGAACTTTATTCAAATCAAATTTTAAAAAATTCTTCTTATTGGTCAAATTTTGGTTTATCTTGTTTACCATATGTTAGTGAAAATATTAATAATGAAATTGCAGGTTCTAAAAGTGTTTCAATTAGAAGAAATATTCAACGGAGATAAAGAAATATAGAAAACTAAAAATAAAAAATAAATCCTGCCTGCGTCGATCGTCGGTGCTCTTAATTCCGATTCATGGGATTGTATTCCTAATTAAGTAACATTGCCGATGGTTCTATAAGAATTTGTAATCTTCTTGGTCATGAAAATTAATAATTGAATTTATTATTGTTATTTGTACATTAGATAAATATTTTGTAATCTCTTGTCCATTTTTTTTTTGTTTGAACATTTATTTTGTTGATTAAAAGATCTTTCTTTTTGCTCATTCTGATAAGCTCATCTTCTAACTTTATTTATTTATCAAACAAATATTTTAATAAAATGGTTCATAACGCAGAATATTTACCAGCACAACCAACTGATATTTCATCAGTCTTACAAGGTGGTTATAATCATCCATTACTTAGAGCTTGGCAACATGAAAGACAACTTGAAAAAAATATGTTTATCTTCCCATTATTTATCTCAGATGATCCAAATGATGAAACTGATATTCCATCATTACCAAATATTAAAAGATTTGGTGTTAATAAATTAATTCCATATATTGAATCATTAATTAAGAAAGGTCTTAGATCTGTAATTTTATTTGGTGTTTTATTAAATGAATCAAGTAAAGATGCTGAAGGTTCACCAGCTGATGATCCTGATGGACCTGTTATTCAAGCAATTAAAGCATTAAAAAAAAATTTCCCAAGTTTATATGTTATGTGTGATGTTTGTTTATGTGAATATACAAGTCATGGTCATTGTGGTATTTTATATGAAGATGGTACAATTAATACTGAATTATCAGTTCGTAGAATTGCAGCTGTTGCAGTTAATTATGCAAAAGCTGGTGCAGATTCAATTGCTCCATCTGATATGATTGATGGTAGAATTAAAGCAATTAAAAGAGGTTTAATTGATGCAGGTTTAGCTCATAAAGTATTTTTAATGTCATATGCTGCAAAATTTAGTGGTTCATTATATGGACCATTTAGAGATGCAGCTGGTTCTTGTCCTTCACATGGTGATAGAAAATGTTATCAATTACCTTCAGGTGGTGCAGGTTTAGCTAGAAGAGCATTAGTAAGAGATATGAATGAAGGAACTGATGGTGTTATTGTTAAACCTTCAACTTTTTATTTAGATATCGTTAGAGATGCTGCAACAATTTGTAAAGATTATCCAATTTGCTGTTATCATGTTAGTGGTGAATATGCAATGTTACATGCAGCTGCTGAAAAAGGTATTGCAGATTTGAAAAGTATTGCTTTTGAAGCTCATCATGGTTTCTTAAGAGCTGGTGCAAGATTAATTATTTCATATTTTACCCCAGAATTCTTAGATTGGTTAGATGAACCTGTACCATTATAATTTTTTTTTTTACTTGAATTATTTACAATATTATTATATTATGTATATAGTTAGATAGGCTGTTGGATGTGTGGATAGAGAGATAGATAGATAAATAAATAAATAAAGTGAGACGATTATAATGATTAATATTTTCTATTGCTAATCTCGTTTTATAGTAAAGTTTTCATTCTTAATTTATTTATTATTTATAAAATCAATTAGTTAAGCTAATTGTGGAACTTTTTGGTGTTCACTTGAAACTTCTTGTTCATTGTCTTTTGATTCTATAATTTCAGTTGGCGCAGATGGTAATGATTCTAATTTTTTATTTATTTCTTCCTTATTTGATTTCACTTTATCAGAATTAGTAATGGTATTTTTAGATTCTTTAACTATACCCATTTCAACTTCTAATTGTCTTAATTCTTCATCAACTTCATCTTCTTCATTATTAGTTAATTGAGTACCTAATCTTTCACTTAATTCATTTTGATAAGATATTGCATCAGCTGTATCATCCATAATTTTATCAATTTTTTCAATACTCATTTCATTATTTATTTCTTTTAAAACTTTATTACCTTCTTCTAAACCATATAAAACATCTTTCTCGATTAATTTAAATTCAATTGTATCAATTAATTCTTCTAATGTATCAATTTGACGTTCTAAATTATTTAATAAAGATTCTTGTCTTTTCTTCTTTCTTAATGTTAATTTTGCCTTTTCTAGTTTCTTTGATTTAATGAATTTTTTAGCAAGTTTCGTTTCATGATTTATAACAATTTCCAATTTTTGTTTAGATTTTGAAAGTTTATCTCTTTGTAATTTTAACTGCAGTATTGCTTTATCGTGAGATGTTATCTTTGGATTAATTGGTTTTGAACTGGAGCTTGAAGTAGCATTACCCATTATGTATAAGTAATAACGGAAATGGGATTAAACCTTTATACACGTATAGTGTACTCAAATAAAAGATGGAAAAAAGGGTAATCAAACCAGAATGAATCTATTTGGTTTATTAGATAAAGATAACTCTTAAAAAAAAAATGTGGATATCATTCATTAAAATAGTGAGAGAAATTTATCTATCTTCTTCTTTCACAATAGCGAGTAAGAAAAAATATTTTTATTTTTTTTTTTCATATTTTTTTCACTTGAGTTTTTTTTTCACATCTTCATAGAAAAGTTTATATTTCACATCGTCTATTTAAGAAAGACTAAATATAAGAATAATCAAGACAATGGATTCTCAAAAATATTTGGAATCTTATGGATGGGTTCCTGGAGAAGCACTACAAAAAGGAGGATTGAAAAAGCCGATATTAGTATCACATAAATTTGATTTAAAAGGTGTAGGTCATGGATCTACAGATAATGCATCATGGTGGGAAACTATATTTGATGGACAGCTAAAATCATTGGATGTTAACAATAAGGGGGAATTCAAAAAAGATAAAGATAGACTTGAAGAGTTGAAAAGAGAAGAAATTAAAAAGCAATCACCATTATATCAAATGTTTGTTAAAGGTGAAGTTTTAATGGGTACAGTGGATAAAAATGGAAATAAGATAAATCCAGATATTAATCACAATAAAAAGAGAAAAATTGATGATGTTAATTCTAAAAGGAATGATGAAGATGAAAATACTAATCAATTGGTGTTTTTTTACAGTAGTGATGAAGATAGTGATGATGAACACGATAGAAAAAAGATAAAAAAAGAGAAGAAGAAGAAAGAAAAGAAAGAAAAGAAAGAAAAGAAAGAGAAGAAAGAGAAGAAAGAGAAGAAACATAAGAAGGATGAGAAGGACAAAAAACATAAAAAACATAAAAAGGACAAAAAGGACAAAAAATACAAGAAGGGTAAAAAAGACAAGAACAAATGAGGAGAAAATTCATTAACTTATAAAACATTAATAGAAATAAGCACTAGGAAAACTCTGGCATAGGTGATTGAATTACTGTAAAATTATGTTTTACGTGAAACAATGTAATCCTTGATATTCCTTTATGATCTGTTGATATTGTTACATTTGAAAATATACTTAAAATTTAATGATAATGCATTACCTTTAAAGGTCATTTAAATTTTTAACTTTGTTTACTTTGGTTAATTGTATTCTAACATTTGATTATAGTTATATAAATCTTTCATATAATTCTTTCCTAGTATAATAAAATTTGCACATTATAAATATAATTTCCCGATTGATGTTATATTCCCTCTTAATCAATTTCCAACATGTTGAAATTAATATATATCTAACACCAAACTAACATAAATAAATAATTTTCACAATTGATAATGGTATTATGTAAAGTTCAATTTAACCAATCAATAATGTTGAAACAATAAACGTCAATATATGATTTATTCTGATTTACCCTTTCACTTACTACTAATAAATGAAAACGGCACTAAATTATATAGTATTGAGTTAAAGTTTATATATCTCCAAATTTCAAAATAAGGTTAAAAATTTTATAGTACATATTCTAATTTGAAGTAAGACGGTTAAAATTCTGAGGATCAAAACTTTAAAAATCAGAAGGCATGTAATATAATTTATTTTTTTCTTCACCCTTATCATGATAGTTATTAATAGAAACAATTTTTTCAATCATTAATTATTGGTTATGATAGTAAAATAATTGGATATTCTGCATTGTTCAAATAAAAAAATATATGAAAGGTAAATCTACAGATTAGATTTAAATAATTATTTCTTTAATTGGGATCAACTTAGGTGTTCGTATTGTGAAAAACAACCTCAATGTAGTATTTTTTTGTTCTCAAATTGAGAAAAATTTATTATATTCTCGGATTTATTAATTGCCGTTTTAGTTAAATAATTAGGAAAAAAATGGGAAAATTCGAATTAGCGAATTGTTTAATTTAGTTACACTAACTAATTCACTCGGTAATAAATATTTTCACACTGGCAAATCTTAAGCATGAGTAGCAAGCAATGTAAACAACAATTTTTGAAATTTGGTTCATTTTAATTTGAATTTAACATTTCAATTTGTATAATAATTCTGTAATTTTTTCAACTGTAAATTCATCTGTATTTCATCTGTGTAAAAATAACTGTTGAATAAAATATCTATTGACTTAATAAAGAAGATCTTTATATTTTCGATTTTTATGTGTAAGAAAAATACACAAAATATATATTACAAAGTATTATTTTTTTATAATCTACTATATGAATCAAATTGAAACTAAAATGATAACATCTTTTTATTGATCCAATATGTTGATTGTTTTAAATGATTGTAAGAGTATTCTAGTAAAATTGATATAGCAACTATATTATATATTCAATCAAAGAGTATGTAATATTTCCCATTGAATTGATTTCATGCATTATTAATTGTCATTTGGTATTTCATCTAATAGAATAAACTAAATAACTAAAGAGGTGGTAATTGAAGATTTAATATTAATTAATTGGGAGCATATATATAGCCATGAAAGCGTTGGTAAAATAAATAATGTTTTTTTTCCAAACTTTTACTATATGGCTAGTAAACTATGATAAAGCAACTTAACATGAATTATAAAATACAGCTCCTTTTTTAAATTATTAAAAGCAAGTGGACTTTTTGTCAATGATATTAAATTCAAACTTAATTTTAATAGTTAATTAATTATTAATTTTAATATAAAATTTTAAACGATTTTATGGATAAAAAAATGGTTTGATTTAAATATTAGATTAATTAATAAATGGTTTTGTAGTAAAATAGTAGAAATTTAATGAATTTATATTTAAACTAGACTTATTAAAACTTAATTTTTTCTTCTTGTTATTGTTTTTTCCTCTTGCTATGCAA
Organism: Pichia ethanolica; assembly: GCA_030570435.1. NCBI lineage: Eukaryota > Fungi > Ascomycota > Pichiomycetes > Pichiales > Pichiaceae > Pichia > Pichia ethanolica. The sequence goes on along the minus strand of JAJLVP010000297.1, from coordinate 45,536 downwards.
TTCCATTTAAAGCATATAAATAATTAATGAAACTTAAAGAATCTATTGAAAAGATCAAATATCAATCAGTTCAAATTAAATATTTTAAGTAAGTTTACCAATGAATTTTAGATAAATTTAATTAATTCAATTAGTTTAACATAAATTTAATGCATTTAATTTATTCTTATTAGTTTATAGTTGCGAATATTAAATTAAATTATATTTATCAATCATAAACAGTGCATAAAATGTTGAATCTGATTACCTGATGTATAGACATTTTGGTTTATTTAAGATTTAAAATATTCAAAAATAAAAAGATTACAATATTTCTTATAGAGAATTAATAGAAAAATAAGGATTTTAATAAGTAAATGATAATTCAAATATTAATATATCATATTATATTATAATATATTAGTATAAATATCGTGAATCTTGCTAATTTAAATTTCGTATAATTAGTAAATTAATAAATTAGTAAATCAGCAAACTAGTGTAAAATTAGAAAAGGAATTAAAATTAAAAACATGGCATTATTTTATAAATTGTAGTTACCATGTGAGAAATATAAGCCTCCATATGAGTTATTTAACGAATAGAATCGTAAATTTTTATTACAATATAAATAAATTTAAAAATAATTGATTATAATGGAAATTTGGTATGAGTTTTTTTTTTAAAAAAAAAATACAAATGTAATATAAACAAATAAACAAATAAATAAATAGAATAAATTAATTAATAAATTAATAAAAATCTGGAAACTACTATAAGTTAGAAATAAATAATGAAAATAATGAAAATAATAAAAATAATTAAATCAATTAAATTGTTTTAAATTGTTTTAAATTAATAAAAAATTAATACTCAAAGATCGTACGATTTGCGAAATGAAAATAATTTTTGCTGCGTATTGTTAGCTGACTTAACCGGTGTATGAAAAAGATCGGTAACTTGCCTTCGATTTCTATTATTAATTAGTTTTCAATATTATTTTTAAATTTAATAAATTTGTTAATTTTAAACTCATAATTTTTTAATACTGGACCCTAATCAGATAGTCTGTGTTTAACAAAAATTGATTTAAACTAAGTTAACTTGATTTAAATTAACAAACACCACTTGATATCTAATTAATAGGTTAATTTTGCCATATTTGTTTTAGTGTTACTCTGAGTTTCGCTATTGTGGATAACAATTATAATAATAATATAATAATATAATAATATAATAATAATAGATTTAAAATTTTATAAGATTCACTACATTTTCATTTATTTATTATTTTTTTTTTGTTTATTTTTTTTTTTTACTTTGAGTATAATAAAATTTGAGTTGATTTGGTTTATACCCCTGATCTGTGGTTTTTTATAACAGATTCCTTTATTATATTCATTTGTTCATTTATATCTTCTCTGTTTCTTCTTTCTCTTTTCCTTATTTATATCTTCTTCCTCCCCTTATTTATTCTTTCTTTTTTTATATATCTACTATTTTTCTTTATTCATTAACCTTATTACTATTTCAAAAAAAAAAAAAAAAATTCAACGGAGTATATATATATTATATATAAATAAAAAAATTTATTTATTTATTATTTATTTATTCATTTAATCATCAATCAACAGGTTTTCTTAATTAACTAATAAACAATTTATAAGTATATTGATTATATTTATCATTTGCAACTCATTTAATTTATAATTTATTCATTTTATTTCAAATTTTTCTTTACTATACAATGACAAGTTACAATCAAAATATAATGTACAATTCAAATTTAAAAGTTCCATCAAAATATAATGGATATACAGTACCACCACCTAGTTCTTCCAATCAGGAATACTCGGATTATTCCCATTATCAACAAAATACATGGCAACAGCAACAACAACAACAACAACAACAGCAGCATCATCATCATCCACCACCTCCACCATCACAAGCAACTACCGCAGCAACGAGTATATCATCACAATCTCAAATTCAACTTCAATCAGATTATCAACATCAAAATACGCAATCTCAATCACAAAATCATTCACCACAACCACCACCTTCATTATTTTTAAATCATCATTTATATAATAATAAACCTATTAATGTTAATATGAATTCACAATTTATTCAATCAAATAATCCACAAATTCCAAACTACAATAATGCAATACCAATATCTGTTGCTACCACTTCATTAAATAATATGAATAATATTAATAATATGAGTAGTATGAATAGTATGAATAGTATGAATAACATAAATAATATGAACAGTATGAATAATATGAATAATATGAATAATATGAATAATATGAACAGTATGAATAATATAAACAGTATGAATAGTATGAATAATATGAATAATATAAACAATATGAATAATATGAATAATATGAATAGTATAAATAATATGAATAATATAAATAGTATGAATAACATGAATAGTATGAATAATATAAACAATATGAATAACATTAATAACATGAATAACATTAATAATATTAACAATTTAAATAATTTAAATAGTATGAATAATATGAACAATATGAATAACATAAATAATATTAATCATATTAATCATATTACTCATATAAATAATATAAATAATAAGCCATATATTACATCGAATGAAATAAAACTTGAAGATTGTGAAAAATTTCAAATTAAACAAAAATTAAAAGAACAAAAATTAGCTTCACCATCAACTTCATCAACTGTTTCTTCTTATACATCAAAAATTACAAAACCACCAATTCAATCAAAATATAATAATAAACGTTATTTAACAGAAATTGACAATTCTGATAATAAATTAGATAATTCAATTAGTGATGAAAAAATTGATTTAAATATTAATAGTAATCCAAATGCAATTAAACAAAAGGAAATTTCATCACAAGTTTATATACCATCAGATCCAACATTAGATATTTCTGGATTTACAGAAGAGGATATAATAATTTTAAAAAATTTATTATGTTCAGCAGAAATTCATAAATGGAAATATATATCAAATAAATTATCAAAGACGAGATCGAAAAAATTAAATGCTGAATATTGTATAAATAAATTTCATTCAATGTATGGATTACCATTTAGTCCAAAGAATTCATTATTACATTCAAATTATTTTTTAAAATTATATCAAGAGAAAAAACCACAAGAGGAGAATTTTGAAGGTATGTTAGGTTCTTCAATTCCATATATTGTCTCAAAAGATGGATGGAACTCAATTGATCCATAGTTTAAATTTAGAAATAAATTAATAAATTAATAAATTAATAAATTAAATAAATAAATATCATCAGATCTGGTAAAATTACTTTTTCAGTAAGGTGTTGCGGTGCGGTTTTAAAAAATGAAAATGACAATAATTAAAAAAATGACAATGCGCTTCCTTTTTTAATTTTTATTTTCAGTGGGAAAGTTTATTTAGCGTGTAATTTAAACTAATATATAAAATAATATTTAACTATACAGTATAAAGTGTATAAAGTATATAAATTACATATGTACAATATAATAATTATAATTGAAAACTTATTAATTATTAATTTAGTGTTACAATGTGAATTGTATATATTTGTTATATAATCTAGTTATATTATTATATAATATAATATAATATAATATATTTATACATTATATTAATCAGTATATAATAGATTAAATGATTATATTAAATAATTAGAAATAATTTAAAATTAATTAAATTAATAAAAAATAAATTAATTTAATTTTTAAATTATGGTCGCATCACGTGATGTTTATTTGTGGCGCATTAAAATTTTCTTATATATATTTTTTTTTAATAATGATGCATCGCCACACCACACAACATAACACTACACAATACAATTTATAATGTAATTTATTCACCACATAATAATATACAGTATAATATAATAATCTAGTTTTTTCATTTCAATTCGCTTTTCTATATATTCACTAACATTATTATAACCAGTATTAAATTTTTACATAATTTATTATAATAATATATCAATTGAATATCAAAATAAAAGATTAAGAATGTTTAAATTGTTAAAGAGAAACCTTCATACTGCAACATCAGGTACAAAATATTCATTAGAATATAAAAAATATTTTAGTGATCCAAATAATAATGTTATTAAATCATTCTTTCATGATGTACCAATTAATTTTAATAAAGAAAAAGGTACAGTTAGTATGATTGTCGAAATTCCAAGATATGAACAAGGTAAATTTGAAATTTCTAAAAAAATTCCTTTAAATCCAATTGTACAAGATATTAAAAATGATAAATTAAGATTTATTAATAATATTTATCCATTTAATGGATATCCATGTAATTATGGTGCAATTCCACAAACTTGGGAAGATCCAACATTACCAATTATAATTAATAATAATAAATATTTTGGTGATAATGATCCATTAGATATTTGTGAATTAAGTTCAAATTTAACTCATATTGGTAATTTAAAAACTGTTAAAATTTTAGGTGCATTAGCAATGATAGATGATGGTGAAATGGATTGGAAATTAATTTCAATTGATATTAATGATAAATTATCAGATAAATTAAATGATATTGATGATATTGAATTAAATTTACCAAATGTTTTATCAGATTTAACAACTTGGTTTAAAAATTATAAAAAACCAATGAATAAACCTGAAAATAAATTTGAATTTAATGCAAAATGGTTAAATAAATCAAAAGCTTTAGATATAATTGAAGAATGTAATGAAAGATGGAAATTATTAATTAATAAAAAATTAAATGATCAAAATAATATAGATCCTAAATTGATTAAAAAATTCCCAACAGTTTTTAATAATACATTAACTGAAACACCAGATTTTAATAAATTAAATAAAGTTGAAATTATTAAAGCTGCAAATCATCCAAATCATGTTCCACCTGAAGCTCGTGAAATTTTTTATTACAAAAATTAATGTCGTAAAATTGGCTCATTAAATATTTTAAATTTATAAATTTTGAATTTTTATTTAATTTTTATTTAATTTTGAATTTTTTTTAATTTTTTTAATTTTTTGTCTTTTTTTTTTTAATGTTTTGCCTCTTTTTGAAATTTTGTTTATTTCCAACATTTCATTTCATGTAAATAGTACTTATAATTTGTTTATTATTTTTTATTAATTAATACTTTTTTATTACAATAATTTAATCGATCTTCTATATAGAGTAATCATGACAATTCCCAATTCTGATGATATAAGTGTTCCATCAGAATTGACATTTGATGCTGGACTAAAATTGCTTGAACCTGTGTCAGTGTCAAAAAATTTAAATGCTCAGCTAGATTCTTTTTTAAAAACTAATAATTCGGCTTTTACTAATGGATCATTACCATATAAAAAATCAAAAAATGAAAATACTTCAAATAAAAATAAAATAAATTCAACTTATAAATCAGAAATAGAGTTCATCTCTGATAAATTGAATCTTGATCCATATAAGATTTCAAAATTAATAAATTCATTCTCAAAAAAAATCAAGAATTGCCCAACTCATAATAACGATCAAGGTAATACTTCATCTAAAGGTAGTGATAATAATAATAATAATAATAATAATATCAATAGTGAACATAATAATAACCAAATCAAAATATTCACTTCAGGAAATAATTCATGGTCGTCATCTTCAAACGATTTATTAACTTATTTCATTTCAATGATTTTCAAACAACAGACTTTATTTTATAGAATTTCTTTAAATATTTTGAAATCCAACCAAGAAAGTGAATTAAAGGCAAGTATTATTAAAAATGGTTATAATATTATTGATAATTTAATTAATGATCTAAGCTTTTTAAATGATATTCAAAATAATTTATTGGTGTCATCTGATTTAGATTTACTAATTGCAAATAATTTAATCTCTTTATTATTCGAATTATTAAATTATTTTATTTACATAATTTTACAATCAGAAAAAGGATTTAAAATTGATTCAATTTTAAATTGGTTTAAATTAATGGAAACAACCAATTTTTTATCAAATTTTGCTATATTATCAATTAACTCATCAATTGAAATAAAAGATTCAATTGATTCTTTATCAACGATAATTTCATTATTATTTTTAGACTTAGATTTTAACTTTGGTTCTTTAGATGATGATTCAACTTTTATGAGTAACCCAGATAATTTAAATAATATCACAAATCATTTATTAAATTCAAATTCAAATCCAATCATTTTATATGCTTGGTCAATTATTTTACATAGACAACATATCATTTTAGAATTAAATAAAGATAATCAAAATTCAATTAATTATCAAGAGAAATTATTTAAAAATAATAATACTCAAAATATTGAATTAATGTATTTAAATTTTGTTAATAAAGCAATTGAATTAAATATTTGTGATTCATTAATTAATACAAATGATTTAATTTCTTATGACCCATTATTCTCAAATATTTTAGGTTCTTTTATAATCTCATTTATACCATACATTGAACCAACTGATGATTTAATTAATTCAATTTCGATAATTTTAAAATCTTGTTCAAATGATATAATTTTAAAATTTTTTAATGATTCTTTTACAAATGAAATTTTAACTTTATTAAAAGCTAAAATGCCTTTATCTTTAAATTCATATTTGAAATTAATTTCAATCAATTCTAATCTTGCAGCTGAAGAATTAAGATTATTACCAACTTATACTACTTATATAAATTCAAGTGATTTATCAAGTAATTATTCAATAGATGATCAACAACCTGAATTAATTAAATTATTATCGGACATTAATATAGATATACCATTTGATGATACAAATGAAGTTTCTTTATTAATAAAATCAAATACAAAAGCTCAAATATTATCAAAATTGAAAGATAATAATAAAACTTTAATTTTAATTTTATACGAATATAATGGTTGGTCATTGTTAGGTAGATTATTGAAAAATCTTTCAGTTAAGTTATCAATTAATGATAAGGAAAAATTTATTTCTAGAAATATAATAATTCAATTTTTAAACGATGTTTTAATTGATTTAGATAATGAAATTATAAATTTAATTTTAAATTCCATGAATTCATTTATTGATGATTTTGATATAATTGATATTTTATTTAGAATATTCGATCAATGTCTACAATTAAAAGATTCTGAAACTTTGACAAACTTAGTAAACTTATTTGAAACTTTATCAATAAAAGGATTTTCAAATAGAATCTGGTCATTCTTATATAAATCAAACTTATTTAGTTTCAAACTAAATGGTGATTTAGTATTTGATATTTTAAACAAAGTAGAAGTTGTTAACGGATCTTATAGTTTTATTATTGGTTTATTAAAATTGGGTAATACATTATCATCATTATCTTTAAATATTGATGATAATATTAATACAAATTTAAAATGTCAGGTTATTGATTATTTCACTATTTTATCTATCAAAATCTTTCAGAATTTTTCAAATTGGAAATATAAATTAAATCATGAAAAATATGAAATTGGTATTAATATTTTAAATTATTTTAAAAAAATTATTAATATAGATTTTGAAATTATTAATGATATAAATAATAGTTTTTTCAAAGTTTACCAATCAAGTTTCAAAAAAATTGTTGATTCCTTTTTACTTTATGATGTTGATGATTTAAGATTTATTAGTCCTCTACTACTATTAATTGATCAATTATCAAACCCGAATATAAAATTAACTTCATGCTCTAAATTTGGTTTAACATTCCAAGATTGGGTTTATAAATCATTTGAATTTTCAACAGATTTAATCAAACTGCGTTCTTTAGTGAAACAGTTAAATCCATCAAATTTTGAAAGAGAACTATTTGCAAATTTAATCAATTTTATTAATATCTATTTATTTGACGATAATTTACAAATTCCTATTTTAAATTTATTAAATCAATTAGTACGCGGAAATTGGAATGGTAATATTCCATCTTTATTAACTCATCTAAGGGAAACACATTCAATAATATTATTGAATTGTTTTTATGATGGTTTATCTGACAAGAATTCAAATATCGAGTTAAAAATTTCTTTATTAAAGTTTTTCTCATCAATAATGGAAAAGAACCAGAAGGGTTTATCATTATTTTTAATAAGTGGAAAATCTATCCAAACTTTTAGAGCTAATGAAATTTCAATTGAAAAATATTCACTTTATAATTTAGTAAAATCTTTAATTATCAACCATGAAGATTATTCAGATATTCAATCATATTATTTATTGAACACAATTTCATTGTGTATAAGCTTATGGCATGGCGCATTATCAGATTCAACAGATTCTGAATTTATTGAAGTCTTATTGGACATAATGGAAAAAGATGCAAGTGATTCTAAAAAAGAAATTGATGTTTGTGAGATTGAAATTATATCTAAAGCTGTTGAAATTATTTCGTTATATTTGTTCATATCACGTGGTGAATTTAAAAATTGTGAAGCCAAGATATACAAACTATTGAATTCAAAATCATTTATTAATTTATTATCTTCAAAATTTAAAATTAATCAAAGAGATGATTACCACTTCAAAAAAATTTCAGAAAAATTCAGTAATATAACCAGTCAAAACTTTAAATTAAATCAATTTTTAATTTTAAACAATTCAAAAGATGATATTGAGATTAAAAAAGACTATTACGATTTCAAAGTTTTGGATATATGTTTTAGTAAACAAAATGAAAATGAAAATCATAATAAAGATTGGAAATTGATTAGAAAAGAATTAGAAAAAATTAGCTATGACTACCAAATCATTGAGTCCCAAATTCATTTGGCCAAATCATATGGTGGGTTGATAACTTGCTTTTGTAATATAAATCCCGAAGGTTTAAGTATTGAATATGGTAATTTAGCGTCATCATTATTAACAATTAATTATGAAGAAGGAATTCCAATTGAATTATATGATCAAATTTATAAGGGTAGAATAGAATTGTCATTTTTAATTATACTTACAATTTCACAATCCAAACAGAAAATTGAAGATTCTATATTAATTTTGATTATAACATCTTGTTTAGATTTATTAGAGTCAAAGGAAGTCAATTTATCACAAGGATTATTGAGTCTCAAAATTGACTATTATAAACCATTATTGCGAATTTTATTAATTACAACCTCAATGATTAAATCCTCAACTTTTATCACAGAATATTCATCGACTTTAATTGAAGTATTCAAAAATATTATATGTAAATCAATCAATATTTTATTTAATAGTATTAGAAATCAGACATTATCAGTTCCAATATCTGAATTTGGTGACTATGATTTAATTTCAAAACAGATTGATGATATTCTAATCATATTATCCCTAAGTCAAGAATTCTTTAAGTTAGATTTCAACGATAACATTGAATCTAATATTTCAAATATTTTAATAAAATCTGGCGCATATAGGGCACTAGCACAAATGTTCAAATCATCACACTTAATAAAAGTTAAAGGTGAAGAAGTTTTTATTGATTATTCAATGGCATTTATTTATGAGTTTGTTCAAAGAAAAACAATAGCTGCAAAATTACTTGATAACGGAATCTTCCATCTACTAACTGAATCTCCTGTTGCATTAATTATTGAAAAGGGACATATTACTCCTCATTCTAATAATTTAACAATTGTAAGACTTCATAAATTATGGGTCGGAAGAATTTTACCAATTGTTTTAATAATGATATCTCACTTTGGTAGTAATATTACATTCACAATATGTCAATTTGCTTTAATATATAAGGAACAATTTAGATTTGCAATTCAAGGATGGTTGGAAACTGATAGTCTTGTAAGCTCCCCAGTGATTGAAGAGACTGAGCAAATTCTTCTCTTCGCAAAATTATTAAATAATTTGGATTGTTATAATTTTGTCGGTTCTGAGTTGGGTAAATCAATCGATGATGTTGAATTAGTTCCTGGATTAGATACTGTTGCAGAAAGAAAAGTATTTGTCAATGCGTTAACATATCTTTTATCACATCCGAAATATTTAGCAATGAAAATTAGAACCATGGATGGTGATATGAATGTAAGTCAACTTACGGAAGAAATTAGATCACTTAAAGAATCACTTTTGGTTTAATATTTATGTTTTTGTTTATTTTCTATTTATTAAAAAAGCATTTGTAATTTTATATTTATATTTTTATATCGTTTTGTTAGATTATGTCTGATTTATATTAAAGATATTACATAGAAAAGAGATTATATATTGCGAAGGGGGGGGAGTTGGAATCAACCAGTTTTTAATTAGGTTGGTTTGCTAATGGTGATGGGTTTAGGATATTATGATCTGTTTGAACTTTTTTAAAGGCTCTCCATTTTTCTTTATCATATTCACCATAATATCCACTTGGAACAGAATTAGTTGATACAGTAGACTTATCAGTACTACTTACACCACTGATTACACGTTGTTGTGCTTTCAATCTATTTTGAACAATAAAATCATCATTGGTAAAATATTTAAAATGGTTCTTCTTATTTGATGGTGAATCATCATATATTTTACTCAGTCCAGTTTGAGTGATATCTCCTAGCGATAAATTTAGATCATATCCAAGATTAATAGGACTACTACTAGAGAGCTCATGAATTGGTAAGTCTGAAGTTTCATTTCTGGTTGGAGATGTTAAAGATATTTTTCTTACTCCTGTTCTTGAGCTTATTGATCTACAAGATACTTTTTTCTTTGGTGATCTTCTAATTGAATTTGCTAAATTCAGATCCAACTCAAATTCTTTATTTTCAGTAGGTGAAGATTCTCTTGTTTGTTTTGGTGTACGTGGTGTTATTTGTAGACTGTCTTTAAAACTTCTAAATCGTTTAAGAGGACTATGAGATCTTGATCTTGATTTTGATTTTGATTTTGACATCGATATAGCTGACAGTGAATTAGATTTTTGATGTGTCAGATTAAGTAAAGAGGTATTGGGTTTACTTTTTATATAATTAGAATTCATATTGGAAGAGGATATTGAGCCTCTAATCACTTGAGAAAATGAACCACCTCTATGCAAAACAGAATTTTGTCTTGATGGAAGTCTTAAATTAGGTAAAGATTGTTGTAACTGTATTTGTGATTGATGTGATCCATTTTCAATTATTTCTTTATTTAACTCATCTACTAGACAGTTACTTGATTGACTGCTAAATGATTGAAGTTCAAGAGAATTACTATCTACATTGTCAGCAGAGAGAAAATTATTTTGGAATTCAGAACTTAATTTGAACCTATTCTGTGGTTGTAAATTACTTTGTTTAAAATAGTTTTGCTCTCTATTCAAAGGTGTGATTCTATTATTTTGTTTGTATAATTGTTGAGAATAAATTCCTTCATTACTCATTATGATATCTGATTTCTCATTCCAAGTTTTAAGAGATATATTGTTAATTTTTTTGCCATTGGAAGAGGTATTATTAGAATAAGAGGAAATGTGTAATGGTTCAGATATATTTAACATTTGTATTTCATTTTCTTCTCCGATATCATTGATTATTTGATTATTATCAGGTATAAAATCATTGGCTGAGTTTATATTAGCTTTATCTGTATTAAATAGTTGTTTAGGAAATTGAAAGTTTGAATGTTTCATCAAAACAGATTCTACTGAATCATCTATATCTTCTTCAGAAATATGACTGGTTAACACTGTTACTATTGGTGTTGATCTATTATTGTTAAAGTTTATATTATTTAAAATTTGTTGTTCCTTAAAATGTATATTTGGTAATGAATAGTTGTGTAACAGTAAATTGTCAACATTGTTGTTTTTATTGTTGTTGTAAATATTAGTATCTGTATTGTTTGGTGTTGAGTTTGATATGTCTGTTGTTTCTGTAGTTTCACATCTACTTGGAACTTTAACAATTTTTGCAAAATTCAAATTTAATTCATTTCTACTGGTTGTATTTGATATATTTTTTTCTTCATTTTTTCTATCATGATATTCATAGTCACCTGGGGTTTTATTTATAGTTAAGTAATCTGGTTTTGAAACTAAAGTTTGTAAAGAATCTTTAAGTTTTATAGCACTGTGTTTTGAGGAGGGTATTGAATTGGTTAATGTCGGTGGTATATTTGTCGATTCCTTGTCCGTGTTATTATCATAATTTGACTCGTTATCTGACTTTAATGAAATTGTATTATTTGTGTTCTTATTAATGAATACAAATGTTTTCATAAATATAAAGGATTTAAAAAGTAAAGAAATAATGAATAAAGTGGTGAATGAAATTTTCAATTGTCTTATATATAAACTGTTTATATTAACATTTTCTAAAATTATATTATCAATCCAATATATTCCTAATGTAGTAGAGGCTATTACACAAAATGTATAGCATAAATAAAGGATACTAAATGTATTAATGTTTGATTGTTTATTTAATATGTTGGCAATTATTAAAAATGTCAAGATGATAGAACCTATCCATTCAAATATTGTATATAAAATCAATGGAATATCAATCTTTGATTCTTTGACTATTAGTACGATTGCAAGTGCTCCATTTACATACATTAGTATGGTAACAAAGCAAATATTGTAATTAATCAAATGTGATAGATCATACATATTGACTGGTCATATCCTTTGGACTGAAAAACTTGAAGAATGTATCAATCGATAAAGATAAATTATATAAAAATATCTATAATTTTTGAAAGAGAAAACCTAAATATGACTCGTCAAAAAAAATTGTAATTGTAGAGGAAAAAACTATATAACAAACAAATCTAAACTTTAATCAAGATGGTTCAATCCACTGAATAAGATAAATAAGTAATACTGAAAGTAGTAAATCAATACTATTGAATCTTTGCATTTTTAGAGTCTGAAAATCTAGTGTTCTGAAATATTTTTATGATATTTGTGATGTTTACCATTTCCCGCATTAGGCATTTTTGCAATCAAAATTATTTCTCAAAGGGGAAACTGAAATTGAATTCGTCAAAATGAAAAACATAAGACACTTCGCAACGGTTCAACACTATTTATTATATATTATATATAATCTATATATGATCAGCATATCTACAATTACTTAGGTTACTCTCTTAATTGCTTTCCAAAGTAATAGGCTCCCTCAAATTATATAACATCTAAAATTTGTACATGTTTCTCCCCTGGAAACGATGTTTTACATTTTTTAAAGCAATGTTTTATAAGGTTGGGCATAAACAAACGAATTTCACTAAGAAATAAATCAACCTTTTGTGGACTAAAGTCAATTCTATCATCAACATACAAGGTTAAATAAAATCCAGAATGGTTTTTTGAGTCATATTTCCTCCAACATACACCGATTACTTCGCAGTCGACACTTGTGGAGTTAAACTTCTCTGTAATAAGTAATTCAATTATAGCGTTCCACGTATCTTTTGCAACTTCTGTAAGTATAACAAAAACATATTCCCCATAACTTTTAATTTTATGCTTTCCATGAAATATTGGTAGTTCATCCTCTCTAAGAATATATAACTGTTGGTTTTTTTCTTGCACATAAAAATTCAGAAAGGTATCAAAATTATTTTGAGTTTTTAGTATTTGTGAATATTCAGAAATGACTGTGAAAACACTAAATTTTTTATGTAGTTTATTTGTTTCATCTTTCACTTCAATCCATAATTTCCATTTTTTGTAAGGTTGAAGATTATAGTTATCAAACAAAATTCTGACATAGTTGTCTAGGTCGAGTGATTTGAAAAAACTATTTATTTTCATGACGGGATCTCTATCCTTTTGATATATATTACTTGTTGTTTGTAGCTCCTTTGTAGAATTAAAATATTCTAAAGAGTGTTGTAATTTTAAGGATTTTATATTTAGTTTATTTCTTCTATTTTTTTCAGGCTCATGTTTAGCTAACTCATTAGGCGAACTTTTGGAATCAGAATAATCATCATATATTGAAAATTCTGGTGTTTTTTTCATGGTCGGTATATCTTCGGTGGATGAATGACATAAATGATTCCCTTTTTGTAAATAATATTTTTCAATTGCTTTTTTGGTAAATGGATAATACAAGAGTTTTTCATTATCAGAATCCATTTTCTCAGTTAACTTTTCATTTACTTTTATATTTGGAGAATCACCAACAAATAGAAATATATCATTATTATTTGTTCTCTTATTTTTTGCACTTTCTTTTTCACTGGTTCTCCCTAATATTAACTTTAGATCATTTTTTTCATGAATTCTCCAATTTGTTAACTCAAATGTTCCCATAAATACTTCACTGGGATTACTTAAATCAATGGAACTAACATCAGGATATAAATTATGATGGGATTTTGATCTAAGAGAAAATGTTGAAAATTTCCTAGAAAGAGATCTTTTAGGGCTTGTTTGTTTTACAGAGTCAGCACAATCCCTTGTTTTGGATGGAATTAAAGTATTGTTTTTGCTGAAAGAAATTTCATTCAATTTTTCGTCTAGCGGTAATCTATTGTTTTCTTGATTTAAAGAAGAACTGAACGTCTTTTCTTCAGATGAATTATTATTAGATAGGTATAACATGGGTTTGGAATTATCATACAAATTTGTTAGACTTTGATTGGGTGAGTTTTGAAGTGGAGATTCGGTAAAGCTTTTTACCGGGCTTTCAGAAAAGCTGAATTGATCTCCCTGTAAACATTCAATTTTACTACTACTGTTAATTGGTGTCAAATCAACACTAGATTGTTTGCTACTTATAGCACTTTTACTTTTACTTTTCCATGAAAAACTTCTAAAGAGATCTTTAATTTTTTCTCTTTTTGATTCTTTCCTGGTAACTTCTACAGAATTAATTGAATCTGTCTTTAATATATCCACCACAACATTATCATCAACTATCGGCGATAATACTTTATAATTTACCTCGGAATCAATACTGCCAGTATCAATGGTAATAATGTCATCATCTTCCCTATCTAGGTGAGCTCTATAATCCATTATAGTATTGGTATGCGGTAGTGGTAGTCTATATTTGATATTTGCTCAAAAAATCTTTATAAGAAACATAAACTAAAGATTAGAAAAGAGTCAACTTGATCCCTTATCTAATGGTAATTATTCGGCTCTGTAAATCTAAATATTTCATGCCCCTTTTACTTAAACAGCGACAGCGAATTTGTTGCGACATGATTTTTTTTTTATTTTATAAAAATTTTTATTTTTTATTTTTTATATTTTTTTTTTTTCACCAAAGAATTATTTCAATCATTTTCTTTAAATATTAAATGAAGATCCTTGAAAGTTTCCAAAGGATTAAAATAATTAGGTTAGAATAAAAACAAAAGTGAGCTCTTGTTAATTATGAGTGCACAGAACCTTGATTTGAATAAACAAAATGGAGTTACCAATAAAGGTAAAAAGTTACCAAATCCCAATAAAAAAAGATTTAAGCAAATACAGCAAATGGAAGATGACTATGAAGAAGCACTTAAATCTGCACAAAAAGCTGAAATATTATTAACTGAAGAACAAGGTTTTATGGAAGCAGAAGGTATGGAAAAAACATGGAAATTCAAACAAAACGAAATAGTAAAAAATGTTGATGTATCAACCGCTGCTAAACAATTTGAACTTAAATTAAATGATTATGGACCATACACAATTGATTATACTCGTAATGGACGTGATTTACTCCTCGGTGGTAAAAAAGGACATGTTGCATCATTTGATTGGCGTTTAGGTAAATTACACACAGAATTACATTTAGGAGAAACTGTTAATGCAGTTAAATATTTACAAAATAATCAAATGTTTGCTGTTGCTCAAAAAAAATATGTCTATATTTATGATCATGAAGGTACAGAAATTCATAAATTATCACAACATATTGATCCTACATTACTTGAATTCTTACCATATCATTATTTACTTGTCTCTGCAGGTAAATCTGGTTGGATTAAATATCACGATGTTTCAACTGGTGAATTGGTTTCTCAATTAAGAACAAAATTAGGTCCAACAATTTCAATGAGACAAAATCCATGGAATGCGGTAATTCATGCAGGTCATTCAAATGGTCAAGTAACCCTCTGGGCTCCAAGTATGACAACTCCTTTAGTTAAAATTCAAGCATGTAATGGACCAGTTCGTTCATTAGCAATTAATAGAGATGGTAGATATATGACGGTATTAGGTGCTGATAAAACATTAAAAATTTGGGATATACGCAAATTTGAAGAATTAGATAGTTATAGAACTCCAACACAGGGGAATACGGTTGATATATCAGATACTGGATTGGTTTCCGTTGGTTGGGGTCCACATGTAACTGTTTGGAAAGACTGTTTTAAATCACATCAAAATGATCCATATATGAGTCATTTAATTCCTGGATCACAAGTTCAAACTACAAGATTTGTACCATTTGAGGATATACTTGGTGTTGGTCATAACAAGGGATTTTCATCTTTAATTGTTCCAGGTGCCGGTGAATCTAACTTTGATGCACTTGAAATTAATCCTTATGAAACATCGAAGATGAGAAGAGAAACTGAAGTTAGATCATTAATGAATAAATTACAACCAGATATGATTTCGTTGGATCCAAATAACATTGGTACTGTTGATAGAAGAAAACCACAAGAAAGGTTAAATGCAAGAGAGGCTGCTGAAAGAACAGCTGCTGAAGCTGAAAAACAAGAAAAATCAGAAAACTTTGAGCAATATATAAGACCTGACTCAGCTCCTAGAGACTCTGCTCTCCGTAAATTCAAAAAGAAACAAAGAAAACACATGATTACTGAACGTTCAATGCGTATAGAGAAAGCATTAGAAAAGGAAAAAGAATTGAGACGTCAAAAACAAGATCTTGAAGATAAAATAAAACAAAAGAAAGATGAGCTTGAATCAGCTTTTGATAGATTTAAATAATTCTTTAATTATATTTTTTTTTACTATATAGACTGTATGATATATAATTATACATAATATTAAACTAATTTCTATCCCTTCTTAAAAGATGTTGATTATGCCTCATCTAACTCATCAAAATTATCTAATTCAGGATTTATTTTGAAAGGACGTGGTAGTGGAGCATCCGTTATATTACTTTCCTTTAAGGTTTTGATTTTATCAAATGGTTTTCCAAGCTCATTATCCTTAAGAACAACAACACCACAAATAGATCTGAATTTCTTTAATGGAGTAAATCTAGCACCTTTTGAAAAGGTAACATACTTCATTTGGGCAGGTAATACTCTGGTCATATTGTCAATTTCATATGGTTCTTTAACATATAATGATTGGAATTTATTATCCTGGGTTTCTTCATTATCAACGCTAGAATCAGATTCTTGTTCTTTGATTTTTTCTTTCTCTCCGTCCACTTGATCAATATCCATTTC
The DNA here is from genome assembly GCA_030570435.1 of Pichia ethanolica. Classification (NCBI taxonomy): domain Eukaryota; kingdom Fungi; phylum Ascomycota; class Pichiomycetes; order Pichiales; family Pichiaceae; genus Pichia; species Pichia ethanolica. Next base: position 28,207 of record JAJLVP010000297.1, on the reverse strand, counting down.
ATCTTCTTTTGTTGTTTTCTCCTTTTTAGCAGCTCTATTTCTAGCTCTATGTGTTGTGGAAAGAACAGCGGTAGCAACTTTTTCAGCTTGTTTTGCAACTTGAATTTCAACTTTTGGAGGATAACTGAAGTAATCCTCTTTACAATGACAATTGATTTTAATATTTGGAATTTTGAGATTTTCTGTGATTCCTATAACTGATGTTGGGGTGAATGAAAGACATAAGAAATGTGATAATGGATGCCAGTACCAATATTGAGTGAAAATCGTTAAACCGACAATAGCTTTCATATTTAATGTACTTGTTTGTATATTTTCTAATTGAATAGTAGTATTTCTACCACCAGCATCTAAAATACCTTGAGCTAATGTTGCACCAAATCTTGCTAATGATTCTTCGTGTTTATTACTTACAATGGATGCAAGTTTTTCTCTGAATTCTTTAATTTTAGGATAAGTTTTTTCATTTTGTTGAATGAGAATCATAGATTTTGCTAATGTTGCACCTTGTCTAACAAAATCGATAGAGTCTGTTGAAAGAGGTTCTAAAACATCCAATGCACTCTTTAAACCACTACCTGCACATGAAATACCTAATGCCATAGCTGAACCATAACGAACATGTGGATTGTGTGATTGAGAGAGAAGTTCAACGACTGTTGGAACTTTATTAAATTCACGTAGTAAAACAAAACCTAAACACATAACAGCAACTCTTCTAACACTATCAGAAGAATCAGAAACTGCAACATGTAATAATTTTTTAATAGCAGATTTATTTGATGTACCACAATATGCAAGACCAATTGTAAAACAAGCACCATAACGTAAAATTGAACTTTTACTATCTAACATTTTAGTAATATATGAATCAGCTTTATTTTCTTTGCCAAAACAAATTAATGCCATACCGATAGCTAAACTTCTAATTATAGTTTCATGTTGTGTTTCTTGAGCATATGTAAACATATCATTTAATGCTTCTTCATTACAAGTACCTAACATAACTAAACCCATTGCTAATGCTGCAGCTTGACCAGAAATAGCTGAATCAGCATATAAAATAACATTTAATTCATTATATAAATCTAAATCTGCAAGACCCATAGCAGAAGCACCAATACCTAAACATGCACCATGAAGAATAATATCATTATCCTTATTTTCAACGCTAGCTGAGTTTGATTCAATTATATCACGTAAATAACTTAAAATTTGACTATGTTGACCAGCAAAAACTAAACCTAAACCAAATAAAGAACCACCATTTGTATGAGCATTTGATGTATTTCCTGGTAAATAAGGTTCCAGAACTGCACGACCTTGTGCTAAATTACCTTTATGAATAACACCAAAAGCAGCGGTTGCTGAGAATTTAGACCAGTGATTTGCCTTTCCTAACCATTCTAAATTAGATCTGAAAAATGAATCATCAGTAGTGCCTGCATGAATAAAAGCATTTGCAAATGTAACAGCTGAATGATATAGTGAATTTTTACCATCTAATGCTTTTTTAGTAGCATTCAGAATTGAAATATCTACATTTTTATTCTTAGAAAGAAATGTAATATCTAGATCACATGTTGGTACACCAGATAAGATTTTCTTCAATCTAATAGTTTTAGCATCAGATTGATCAATTTCAGAATCTGAATCGATATATTTTGAAGTTGAATTTAATAATTCTTGTGATGCAATACCAACTAAATCAAATGCAATTTGATAAGCCATTGCAACATTATCTTTTGAATTTAATAATTTTTTTAATACTTTATGAGCAAATATAGAATCATTTAGTTGTGCAATAATCTTAGTAACTAAGAAATAATCAGGATTTTCAAAATTTAATAATATGATAATTAAAGAATTCAGAACATCAGTTTTAAAATTAACATCATTAACAACAGTAGTTGAACAATTAAGAACATAACTTATTAAATTCATTATATTTTCTGTTGGGACTTTATTTTCAATTTGGGTATTAATAATATCTTTAACAATATCAATACGATAACTTTCTAATGAAATACCAAGTGCTAATTTAATTTCATTATCAGCAACACATTTTGATAACATTTGTTCAAAAATTAAAGTTAATTGTTTATCTATAACAATTGAATCATCTGAATATTTTGCTTGTGATAATTTAATATAAGATTCAATACATTTTGAAACAATTGTTTCAACATATTCAGTACTTTCATTTGTATTAAATGTACTACCAGCTAATAAAGAATATTTAACAGCAGAATCATAATCACCTAAATTATAATAAACTTTTGAAGCTAAAAGAGCAGCCAGTTCTCTATGAGTAAATTGATTATCTTCAAATAATTGCTCAATATCTGTAATTCTATTTGCAATTTCTGACCATAATTGATCAACTTGTTTATCTAATGATTGTAATGCATATACTTTTAATGATAAATCATTTTCATCCAGTAATGAAAGATATGGAGCTGCAGAAGTGATAACTGACATTGTTATTTTCTGTAGTTGTAAGTATTATCTATAACTATAAGGAAAAGGAGTTATTAACTGAAAGGGAATATATATAAAAGAATATTAAGAAATGTTGATGTTATTACCGTCGTTGTAATTTTATGTCATGAATCAAAAAATAATTTGCCACCCAATCTCACATTACTGAAGACGGGGGGAGAATTGTAAAAGAAGCTGAAAAAAACAGGGTAATAAGTAATAAGGGGATTTTTCCTTCTTCTATAACATAAATTGCATAGAATATGCGCGTTACAGTAATAATAGTATTAAAATGTAATATTCAGTAATTTTTTGATACATATATATATAATTGATCTATTAAATTGTATAAAATAAATTAGATATAAATAAAATTATATATATACATATTTATGTAATTATAGTAATAAAGAAATTAGAACATTATGTTGAAAGTGTCCTAACCATGCCAGAAATTTTATGTAATCAAATTAAGAGAAGTATAAAAATTATAATAAGAATAAAAAAGATTGTAAAAGAAGTAAAGAAATGAAATCAAAACTTGAGTAAAATAAATTTGATAGATACCCAGAAAAGAAAAGCATAAAAAATCAATGTAGATGTCAGTAATAGTTTTGTTTTTTTTTTATATATAGAAATAGTAAATTAACGGTATTTGAATAGTTGAATATGTAGAATCAACAAAATCGAAGTTCTTTTATTGTTTAGTTGGTTGTTTTTTTTTAGCGTTTTTAATGAAGATTAATATAATAATCAAGATTAATATAATAATCTAGTTGAGATATTAAATGGAGTTGCTTCTAATTCAGCAGATAAATTTTTAATATCTTCAGAATTAACACCTGAAACATCAGCCATTAAATAAGCAATATCACCTCTTGAATCTGAGAATTGTTTTTCAATATTATAATCAGATAATATTTGATTAACAGTTTTTAAAACACCAGGAACGTTTTGATGAATATATAATATTCTACAAACATTTTCTTGATCAAGATCTAAATCTCTTAATGAAACTTCTGGGAAATTAACAGCACCAATTGAAGCACCTTCATTTAAATATTTAGTTAAAACTGTACCAACTTCAATACCAATAGCTGATTGAGCTTCTTCAGTTGAACCACCAATATGTGGAGTTAAAATAACATTTTTTAAAGTTTTTAAATCATCAACAAATGGTAATAAATCATCACCATTAAAATAAGGACCATTAGCTCTTGGTTCTTTTGGATAAACATCAATACAAGCACCAGCTAATTTACCAATTTTAAGAGCTTCAATTAAAGCTGGTAAATCAACAACTGTACCTCTTGAATTATTAATTAAATAAGCACCATCTTTCATTTCAGCTAATTGAGGAGTTGAAATCATTTGCTTTGTATCAGAAGTTTCAGGAACATGAAGTGAAATAAAATCAGAATTATTTAATAATTCTTCAAGTGATGAAACTTGTTTTGAATTACCTAATGACATAATCATTAAAACATCATAATATAAAACATTCATACCTAAAGATTCAGCTAAAACTGATAATTGTGAACCAATATGACCATAACCTACAATACCTAAAGTTTTACCTCTAACTTCCCAACATCTAGCAGATTTTTTATTCCAAGTACCATTATGTAATTCCATATTTCTATCACCTAATTCTCTTGATAATGCGATAATTTCAGCAATTGTTAATTCAGCAACAGATCTTGAATTTGAGAATGGAGAATTGAAAACTGCAATACCATTTTTAGCAGCATATTCTAAATCAACTTGATTTGTACCAATACAGAAACAACCAATTGCAACTAAATTTTTAGCATGTTTTAAAACATTTTCAGTTAATCTAGTTTTTGATCTAATACCAATAGCATGAACATCTTTAATTTTTTCAATTAGTTCATCTTCTGGAAGTGAAGTTTTAAGAAATTCAACTTGATAACCTTGTTGACCGAAAATATTTAAAGCAGTTTGATTAACATTTTCTAATAATAAAATTTTAATATCACCAGTTGAGAAAGGTTTTAAAGTTTTACCATGTTTTGAATTTGATGGTCTATATTGATCAAAATAAGAAGTTGTTGGAGAAGTTGAAACTGTATTCTTTGGAGATAAGTTTGTCTTTTGGAAAGCTTGTGATAATTTTGAGATTGCTTGTGGAGATGACATCTTTTATGTTTATTATATCCTTTTGTTTTGTAATTAATTAAGTAATTAATTAATTAATAATTGATTGTTCAATATTTTAATTTTATAAATATAGAAGAAAAGTGGAAATGAGAAAAAGTTATAGAGACAAGAAAAAGTAAAAAAAAGAATATAACAAAAATAAGAAAGAAGGAAAGAAAGGAATAAGTTCAAATTAAATAGGAATTAAAAAATAAGAATTATCAGATATAAATGAAAAAGAAGTCAGTTTATATTAATTATAACGGAGAAACAATAAAAATAAATAATTCAGGTAGTAAAAATTCATGACATATTTTTTAAACACAATTATTATGAGTAATTGTAATTTTTCAGGCATTTTGCTCTAATTATTATTACACATGTGTAAATTTTAAATGTTTAATTATTTTCTAACAGCACACTTGGAATTTAACGGGCAATGAAAAACGAAAAATGAAAGTTAGTTAGTTAGTTAGTTAGTTAGTCGATCGTGTCGTTGCAATTTTTATGTTTTATGAAGCGACTGTCTGTCTTTATGAGGAAAAAATACCTAATAAAACAATAAATTTTACCAAGATCACGTGAAATTGCGAATTTTTTTATTTTAATTAATTAACTATTAATAATTTATTATCATTAAATACAATCACTAGTTTCCACTTATACTACTAAATAAGATATAAAATAATATAAAATATTTCGGTAATTTAATGTTTTATTACAGCTGACCTGATAAAGCACTAGGTCAAGTTAACATCTAATCAATCAATAATATCAATAATGTTAATAATGTTAATAAGGTATAATAAGGTATAAAAAGTATCAAAGTATTGTTTATTTTTATGGGGTGCTTTGATCTTTTAATCTTTAATCAGTCTACAAATTCGGAGTTCAAACTATATAAAATAAAATGATCAAGTCAAATTAAGTCAACTTAAGTTAAGTCGATTCAAGTCAAGTCAATATTATAATTAAAGAAATAAGATTATTTAGATAAAACAAATTTGAAATGATAATGAACAAAGAAGTCATATTTCATATCATTAATTATTAAAATTATAATATTCAGAGTCAAATTAAGGATTCAAAAGCCGTTAATAAACCGGAAAAACTGATATACCAAATTTATACTAAATATTTACAATTTACATACAATTTTTTAGTAAAATTTAATCCGCTATAATCTCTTTTCTTTTTTTCTTTATTACTATTAGTAATATTAACTAAATTTACTTATCACGTGCTCTAATAAAGGGTTTGTTACCCTTTTTTCTAAGAACAGACGCGCAGTATTATCATTCTTTTTTTTTTTTGGAATTCTGATAATACCTATACTTATTATTTTTTTTTTCAAATTGCCTATTACACAATATGAATAAAATATATACATTATAAACTTTTACTTTGTTTTAATTTAATTCATTTTATTTTATTTTTACTTCCTTTCATTTAACCAGAATTCTTTCTTATTTACGTCGATTGAAAACCACCATCCCCGGATTTCCACGTTATATCCCGACGAATTCATATTAAATTAATTTATAATCAATAAAAAAAATGTCAGGTGCAGCTCCACAAAACAACAGAGGTCCAAGAAGAGGTCCAAGAAGAAACAACAGACAAGGTAATGATGAAAAAGCATGGACTCCAGTTACTAAATTAGGTAGACTTGTATCATCAGGTAAAATTACCTCAGTTGAACAAATTTATGCTCATTCTTTACCAATTAAAGAATATCAAATTGTTGATCACTTATTACCAAACTTACAAGAAAAAGTTATGGCTGTTATCTCTGTTCAAAAACAAACTAGAGCTGGTCAAAGAACTAGAATGAAGGTCGTTATGGTTATTGGTGACAGTAACGGTCATGTTGGTTTAGGTGTTAAAGCTGCAAAAGAATTAGCAAATGCTATTAGAGGTGCTATTATTATTGCAAAATTATCAATCATTCCAGTTAGAAGAGGTTATTGGGGTTCTAACTTAGGTGCTCCACATACCATTGCAAACAAAACTTCAGGTAAATGTGGTTCAGTTAATGTCAGATTAATCCCAGCTCCAAGAGGTTCAGGTATTGTTGCTTCACCAACTGTTAAACAAATGATGCAATTTGCTGGTATTGAAGATATTTACACAACTTCTTCAGGTTCTACCAGAACTGCTGAAAACACCTTAAAAGCTGCTTTCGCTGCAATTGGTAACACTTACGGTTTCTTAACTCCAAACTTATGGAAAGAACATGCTATTCAACCATCTCCATTAGATCTTTACACCGAATCCGGTAAGAAATAATTTTAATTATATTTACTAAATATTTTATTTATATATTATATAAAATTTTATAAATTAATCTAAAATTAACCGAATTTTCAAAAAAAAAGGTATATATAAACTTACTTTACATCTAAGCTTTCTATTTTATTTTTCCTTATGTCTTTTTTTATTCTTCTTTTCCTTATTTTTATCGTTTTTAATTATAACTTGGTGATTGTATTTTATTAAAAAATATACAAAAACTTATATAAAAAAAATAAAAAAAAGTTAAAAAAATCTAAAAAAAAAAGAAAAAAGAAAAAAAAGAAACTTAATAATAAACTAAATAATAAAATAAATACAAAGAAAAAAAACAAGGAAAAACAAAACAATATGATAAAATAAATTACATAAAATTAATAATATATAGTATAAATTGAAGAGACATTTAAAATCAAACTTCTTGTGGTGGAGCTTGTTCTAAAACTTGATCATCAGAAACAGCAAATTGACGCTGTGCTGTAGAACCAGTATTTTGATTTTGACCATTTATCCAAACCTTATTACCTGTTGCTGTTGTTCCATTTGATGAAATTTGTCTACCGTCAGGATGTTGAAATGCACACTTTGGATTAGTACAATTTACACCAAACTTACATACTTCAGCTAATGGATGTTGGAATGAACAATCAATTCTGGTACAATTAGCACCATCTCTGCATAAAACATGAGAAGTAGCATGTCTTTTTGGACATCTAACATTCTTACAATATAATCCAAATTTACATTGTTCTAAAGTTTTCTCAACTGGACCAGATGATGAATCCATATTATGCTCAACCATCATATTATTGTTAAATGGTGATGGTGATTTTGTTGACATTGGTTTATAGTTTGGTGATGAGTGAGCTCTAGTACAATTTGGATTCTTACAGTCCTTGTTATCAACGCACCATTGTAAGAGTGTAACTTTTGCATCCTTATTAGCTGGGGTTGGATGACCGAATGGACATGATTCTTTTTGACAAACTGAACCAAATTTACATAATGTAATACCAGTATTAGCATTTCTATTATTCTTGGTTTCTAATTTGGCTGCCTTAACTCTTTCATATTCCTTGAATAATTCATCGTCTTCTCCTGGATGTAAATATGTACATGTATGATTTTGATTTGGACAATTTGGAAAATCACGACAAATTCTAGTTGGATGAGCATTTGGACAAATTTTATTTGGACAATGTGGAAAATCTTTACATCTTACCTTTGGCTTATCACTAACAAAATTAGTTGTCATTTCATTATTATTATCAAGTGACATTTCAATCATTTTTGACATATTATCATGTCTTCTATTGTTATTTAAATTTCTACCACCTCTACCACCTCTTGCACCTCTTGTAGACTTAAAATTATTAGAATTTCTGTTATTTTTTGTGAAATTGAATCTATTAGAATTATCGTCAGAGCGTTTATTGAATGCATTATTAGGAAAAGAATTTTGTGAAACATCAGAGAATCTTACTTCTTTATTTTCTGAGCCATCAACCATCATATCATTATCAGTACTCGGTTGCATACTAGCGGGTTGAGTAGGTAAATTGAATGAAAAAGGTTGTGAAGGTTGAAAAGATTGCTGTATTTGCTGTTGTTGTTGTTGTTGTTGTTGTTGTTGTTGTTGAACAGGGTTCAATTCACCTTGATTCATTAAAATTTCATTAATAACATCCTGTACAAATTTTTGGTCAATGACAGCACCAAATAAACCTGTAAATTCATTAACTATCTCTGAAGGAGAACGATTATTTTTAATTAAAACTAATAAAAATTCGGCAACATAAGGTGGATCTTCAATATTTAATAATGATAATCTTTCTGATATTTGTTGTTTTAAACGAAGTCCAAATTGACTTTCAGGCTCAAAATTTTGAACTCCCATTTTATTGTATTTATTGATTGATTTATTTGGAATGTGAAATTAGTAATAAAAGAAAGAAAGAGGATAAGGAAACAAAAGGGATGTTAATAAATACATTATACTTAACATAAAGGGCAAAAAGGAAAAGGAGCTTACAAATCTAAAACAAGAAAAAAATTTAAGCTTAAAATAATTGAAAATTAAATTGCTCGTTTCACTAAACTATCTGGTGCACGGTTTAAAACATGAAATTATTGGCGACGCGTCGATGTTTGAGATAAATGAAATAAATTTTAAAGATAAATCAGATAAGAGCAAATTATAAAAAGTTTTATATAATATATAGGAGGAATAATGATTCTTTTTTCACAGTAATTGATTCAAAATTATTAATAATGATGATACTTTTTATTTATAAAAATTAATTTTGAAACAACAAAAATAAATATTCCCAATCCACCCAAAAATATATAACTTGAGGAGTAATTTAATTTCTTATTTCTATGATTATTCTTATCATTATGATTAAGGATATTATTTTCCTTATTATTTTTTGAAAACTCAGACAACTTTTTAGATTGGATTTTCAAAGTTAATTTTAAAGATTTCTTTTTATTTTCTGAAATTGCTAATTTAATATCTTCTAATGCGTCTATTGTTATAAAATCATTATCTTCATCCAAATATCCAAGATGAAAATTAAGTTTTGGGTATAATTCTATTGATATTTTATTTTTTATATTTGAAATAATTGAGTCTATAATATTTGAAATTTCTTTTTTATTATTATTACACTCGTATTTATAAATTCTATTTTTCAGATTCAAGTTTAAATTTTCCTCTTCATATATTTTAACTTTAAAATATAATTTATCATTTAATTCAAAACTATTTGTTGTTGAATATAGTGATTTAATATTAAAATCTTTATCATCAACTATTTCAGAATCCTCTATTGATTTATCTAATTTAACATCAACATATGTATTTGTAATTAAGGTTGAAGTTGTGGGTTGGGAAACGATATTTGCAAAAGAAGCAGATCTTTTATTTAAAGGATTTTCAACAATTGAAGAATGAGATTGTCTTTTTTTTGTTAAAGATATTTGATTTAGAGGTTTCTCTAATGAATCCCAAAACTTATTCCAAGCTGGGGCACTAGGATTATCTGTTAAATTAATATCATTATTATTCTTTAAATTTTTAGATAATTTTTTAAAATTTTTATTATCAGTAGTATCGTTATCAAAATCTTTAATTGAAGAATTATTTAAAGTTTTAATTAAAGCATAAGTTAAATCTAAAACATTAATTAAACCCGTAATTTCATTTTTAGAATTTTTGATTGGTAAGTTTAAATAATTACCTTCATACATTAATCTTAAAGCATTATGAATTGCCATTGAGTCATTTGCAAATTCTGGTTTTGAAGTCATTACTCTAGCAACATTACAAGATTTCGGATTTAAATCACAAGCAAGAACACGATAAACTAAATCTTTTGTTGTTAGGATTCCAATTATATTTTCAACAGAATTAATATCATATTTATTTTTATTACTATTATTATTATTATTATTATTATTATTTGACAGTATATTTGTAAAGTTATTAGTATTATGTATAATTAAAGCTGCTGTTAAATTATTATTTAATAATAATTGAGAAGCATCCCAAACTGAAGTTTTTGCATCTATATAAAATGGTTTTCGAGCCTGTAAATCATTATCATTTAATAAAGATTTTAAGTCTGGCTGTTTCATAATTGAAATTAAAGATTTTAAATCATTTATAATTTTTCTTTTTCTCCTTGAAATATTTAAATCTAATAAATCTTCATTTAATGAAAGTATATCCAATTGATTTGAAATATTATTTTTAACTAAATTATTTGTTTGATTATCAATCTTAATTGAAGGTGAATGTTTGTTAAGATTATTATCATTAATTTTATCTTTATTAGTAATTATATTAATTGGATTATTTAAAGAAGAATTTGAGATATTTAAATTTGAATTTAAATCTTTAAAAGTTGATTCTAATTCTTTTGAATTTTCAGACATTTTCTCTAATCTAATCATTACATTATAAAAGCAAGTTGTTATATTTAAAATACCAATTACTATTTCATTATTATTAACAATTGGCAGGTGCCTTATTTTTTTATTTACCATTAATTTTAAAGCATCATTAGGTGATGTTAATTGAGATATAAAATAAGGATTTTTTGACATTATTAAAGAAATTGGAGAGTCTTTATTTAAATTTTTAGCAATTGCTTTAAATGCTAAATCTTTTGTTGTAATTAAACCAACTAATTTACCATTATTTTTTTCATCAATTATAAGTAAACAATGAGTTCTTTTTTCTTTCATTAATAATGAAACTTCAAAAATTGTTGCATTTGGATTACAATAAAATGGCATATCTGCAATCTTTGATAATATATTCTTATTACTTATAGTTGAAAGTGATGGGATTGGTGAAATTGTTGGTGAAGAAGATTCAGATAATGATGAAGTAGAAGTTGAAGATGATATTGAAGGCGAATTGGCATTTAATTTAAAGCTCATCGGTTTAATAATAATAATAGTAGTGATAATGATAACAATAATGAAGATGATAATATATTAATTAACTAGTTAATAATAGAATAAAAGAGAATATTTATTTGTTGGTTTTAAATATATTTTACACCAATAAATTTAAATAGAAAAGAATAATAAAAAGAAAAAGGAATCAGTAATACATGGCATGTTTACATTTAGTTAAGATAACGGATTACGATAAAAAAACAGACACCGATTAGTAAAGACAGCGAAAATATATTGATTAAAAATTTATTTAGATAAGAAAAAGTTATTTATTTCGGAGATGGATTGAATTATTGATTTGATTATTGATTGAAGAGCTTTTTTAAAAATAAATACAAAATACTGATTCTTTTGATTAAGGTAGAAAGACATCTAAGAATGTAGTTCTCCAAGAATGGGGGATTATTAGATTATTTAACATTTTCAGTTTGATTAAATAAAGCACTTCAAATTTAAGTTTAATAAAAGGGGGAAAGGAAATAGGAAATAAGAAAAGGTTTTCAATTTAATTAAATAATTATTGATTATTTCAATTTGTCAGTTTCTAAAGGAGTGGAAGTTTATAATTTTATTAACTTTTATGACTTAATTACGATTAGAAATAAAGAAAATGACATGTTTGATATACTCTTGAATAAACAACTATAATTTGTTGAATTTATAATATGTAAATGTATATAATGTTAATTCTAATGTTAAGTTTATTAAAGGGGTTTAATTTAACGATAATTTAAGAAGTCACGAATAACTTTATTAAAGGGAACTTAAGGGATGAATATTTAAAAGTATAATAAAACTGATTTCTGCAAAGTAAAAAAAACATAACGGTTTTAAAATTGTCTTATGATAATGCATTAAGTAAAAATTTCAAAAATTTGTTATAATATAAAATTAATAGTAGTATGTAATCAAATTAAAGGGATACAAAAGTAAAATGAAATAAATTACTAAATCTAACAATTGGCCTGATGAAGTCATTTAATTAAATGCAGATAAATTATATACATTGAGTTAATAAATACAACAGGGATAAATCTTGAATAAAAAAAAATAAAATGTTAGTAAAATGTTAGTAAAATATTAGTAATATAATATACTAAGAAAAAAAAAGCTCTTTTCTTTTTATTGAACGGTAAACCGTTCAATAATTAATAATATAAAATATGAAATAATGGAAATTCAAAAATTATTTTTTTTAAAATTTTATTGTTTTTTTATTAATTTAATTTAATTTAATTTAATTTAATTTAATTTAATTTAATTTAATTTAATTTAATTTGATTTGATTTGAAGGAAAACAACTTTATAATTGACGTTTTATGTCACATTATTTGTTATAAAAAAAATTTCAAATTAATAAAATTTGTAATTAAAAAAAATTAAATGCCTCGAATTTATCCTACACTATATATTATGTTTATATTACCTAAATAGGCAAATGTGCGAAATAGGAAATGTAATAATGAAATTATTAATTATTAATGATTTGATTTCTTTGTACGAAAGTTTCAAACAGTTATTATAAGATTCTATTGTTAAATTTTATAACAGTTTTATTGATTAATTGATTGATTGATTAATTAATTAATTAATTAATAGAGGTTAGATACTAATTTACAATTACTGTTATTTCAATGAAAATTTTATTTAATTCATTAATAACATGATTCTGTTATACGATAAAACATATTATTTTAAAATAATAATTATTCAGTCAACCAATAATTTTATATAATTATCTTTTACATAATATATACAATTTATAATTTTAAATATCTATATAATTATCATCAGTTATTGATTAATAGTCGTGCGACCATTTAATATAAATTAGACGATTAATTAATTGTATTAATTAATTAATTGAATATTATAATAATTATCAAATGAAAAATAATTAAATAATCAATCTATTTTTAATTTACTTCTAATTTTATAACTTAAAGCGAATTTAATTAACTAATGTAATTAATTTGACTTCTATTTTAGGATATATAATAATTAAAATAGAATTTACTATATTTGAAAGGAGGTTATATAGTTATTTATTGTTTCATAGTAGAAAAAGAGATCAAAGTCTAGAATTTTAAATATGCTCGAGAAAAAATTTATTAGTCTGAAAAAAAATAAAAAAATAAAAAAAAATGAAAAAAATAAAATTTTAATAAATAAAAAAAATTTTTTTCCGGTCTTTTTCTCTATTATTATTATTATTATTTATTATTTATTATTTATTTTCTTATTTTAATTATTTGATCTGAATTAAATTAATAGTCCGCACTGCACAGCCTGATAATTAATAATAATAATATTATTAATTAATTAATTAATAATTAAATATAATATGTGATGTCACAATATTTAATATTTACAATATGTTTATAAAATATGTAACAATAAAAATCAACAATAAATTAGTAATTTTTCAGTAAATATAAATAAATCAATTTTTTCAATATATAAATATCTCCCCTATTCCGGCAATTAGTTTATTCGTCACATAGTTGCAAATTTGTCAACATTCTAACTGTTTTACAAGTTTTGATCCACATTTTCTTTTTTATTTCTTTTAATTTGTCCTTTTAATTTATTTTCCCACTTTTTTTCCCCTTTTTCTTTTACTTTTCCCTCTTTCAGTTATCTTGTAATTCTTTTTTTTCCTTTTTGTTTGCCTTCTTGTAGTTGTAATTTTTTAAACTTTTATCTCTTTCTCTCTTTCTTTCTTTGTTTTAAATTCTTATTTTACTTTAATTCTTTTAACAAAGATAATTTCAATTAAAGACCAACTCTATCACATTCCTTAAATAAATTAATTTAAATTATATTTTTTTTGAAATTCCAACTATTTCACATTCATTAAATAAATAAATATTATCTATTTGTCACTCCTTTTAAAAGAAAAATAAAATTCATAAATTTATATAAATATAAGAAGAATTAAGAAATTATTAAAATTATATTAAAAATGAAATTCAATCAAGCTTTATCTTTATTAATTGTTTCAACTTTATCATCTGTTAATGCAGCTCCTTTAGTTCATCAACATCATATGCATAAAAGAGATGTTATTACTAGAACTGAAGTTCATACTGTTATTGTTAATGCAGCAAATCCAACTTCTGCAATTGTAAATGCAGTTACAAATGTTGTTGTTGCAGAATCTTCTTCTTCAACTGAAGAAAATACTTCAACTACTTCAACTTCTTCAACTTCTTCAACTGAAGAAACTTCAACTTCTTCAACTGAAACTACTTCAGCTGCTGAAACTTCATCATCTTCTTCATCCTCCTCATCATCTTCATTCACTGATGGTACAATTCCATGTTCAGAATTCCCATCAGTTGAAGGTATTGTTTCAGTTGATTGGGTTGGATTAGGTGGTTGGGCATCTGTTATGGCATTAGATGGTTCAACATCAGAATCATGTACTGATGGTTTCTATTGTTCTTATGCATGTGAAGCTGGTAAATCAAAAACTCAATGGCCTTCAAATCAACCATCAGATGGTAGATCAGTTGGTGGTTTATTATGTAAAGATGGTTATTTATATAGATCAAATACTGATTATGATGATTTATGTAAATCAGATGAATCAACTGGTTTTGTTGTTTCAGAACTTTCAGATTCTGTTGCTTTATGTAGAACAGATTATCCAGGTTCTGAAAATATGGTTGTTCCAACTCTTTTAGAAGCTGGTTCAACTCAACCTTTATCAGTTGTTGATGAAGATAGTTATTTCCAATGGCAAGGTAAGAAAACTTCTGCTCAATATTATGTTAATAATGCAGGTGTTAGTGTTGAAGATGGTTGTATTTGGGGTACCGCATCTGCAGGTGTTGGTAATTATGCACCAATTGTTATTGGTTCTGGTTCAACTGGTGGTTTAACATATTTATCATTAATTCCAAATCCAAATAATGGTAATGGTGCAAATTATAATATTAAAATTGAAGCAACTTCAGGTTCAACTATTAATGGTGATTGTTATTATGAAAATGGTGAATTCTCATCAGCTGATGGTTGTACTGTTACAGTTACTTCAGGTTCTGCAAATATTATTTTCTATTAAAAATGATTTTAAATTATTTTTAAAATTTTATTTTCACAACCTTTTTTATTTTATTTTTTACTTTGATATAAAATTTGCATTAAGTTATAAATTATGTTTTCTTTTTTTTGGCTAGATTTTGCTATATATGATGATCAGTCGAAAATTTCATTTTATCAATTTTTGTCATTTTTTTATTATCAATCAATTATCTTATCTTTCTCTCAATTTTAACTCTGAAAAGTTCATACGTATTAAAAATATGATTATCAATTGCAAATTACAAATGAAGAAAATTTATGTCTTTTGTCAATTAATATTATATTTTTATAATCAATTTATTTTTTTTTATTTTTCTTATCAATTTATTATTTTTTATGTTATTTTTGTTATGTAATGGGGGAAGGTGTCAAAAAATTATGATACCAATATATTATCTTTTTATTTTTGTTTTTATATAAAAATATTTAAAGTTAATTATTATTTTCTAGTGATTTATATAAAATTTAATGAGAAGTTTGTCTATGTGTTAAATTTTAAATTGAGTAATTCTTGTCTGTGGCGGCGCTGCTCACGTGACCAGTGGCGAATTATAATATAAGTAATTAAAAAATTAAAATTAAAATTAAAATTAAAATTAAAATTAAAATTAAAATTAAAATTAAAATTAAAATTAAAATTAAAAATTAAAATTAAAATTAAATAACAATCTCGGCTTGCGGAAAAGAATGATTAAAATTGCTAGCTTGTGTCTTCTTTTCCTGGGGTTGCTCTATATAAAACAATATTGGTCTGTTAATTAAATTAGCTATCTATATATATCTTTGTTTCTTTCTTTATTTATTTCTTCCTTCATTTTACTTCCCTTATTTACCAATTGATTTGTTTGAATACATATTATTACTATTATTATTTTTTAAGGATATAATGTCTTCTGCTTATCAATTGAATACATCAGCTTATCCACAATTAAATAGTCATCCAACTTTTAAAACAGTTGACTCGATTTATGAGAATAGATTACGTCAATTTATTGATACTGGAGGTCAATATCATAATTTAAATTTACCAAAATTTTATAATCGTAAAAGATTAACATTAACAAATTATTCATCACCTGATGATACATTAGATTCTGGTATTTGGCTTAAAAAATGGTCAGCACCAGGTTTAACAAAACCTTTATTTAAAGATATAATTCCATCAAAATTAAAAGATTTTAAAATTTGTCCAGCAAATCAAGCAATTGTAATGTCTCCAAAATGGAGTTCACATTGGTTTCAAGTTACAATTAGAATAGATAAATCATGGTATGATGATATTTTAAATAGTAATTTAAATAAAAATAATGAATTTTTAACATTTTTATTTGATGCAAATTGTGAAGCAATGATTTTCGATTTAAATGGTTGTCCATTACAAGGTTTAACTGGTGGTGGTGAAAGAACAGAATGTGAATTACCTTTAAATTGGTTTAAACAATCAAAAAAAGATTTAACTAAAATGGAATCAATTTTTTATTTAGAATGTGGTTGTAATTCGATGTTTGGTGGTGGTGGTGATACTTATGGTATTACAGTTTGTGAAGTTGTTCAATATAATTATCAAGCAAAAGCTTTATATTATGATTTCTTAGTTTTAAGTGATGCTGCAAGAGAAGATTCACCACCTCAAAAACATAAAGCAAGAGAAATTTGTAATCATATAATGGATGTTTTCGATCCAAATGATATTAATTCAATTGATAAATGTAGAATTATTGCAAAAGAATTTTTAGGTGAAAATATTGATTCATCATTAGTTTTTAAAGAAAAAGAATTAAATAAATTTAATGCAGTTTATGCTTTAGGTAATTGTCATATTGATACAGCTTGGTTATGGGATTTTGCAACTTCAAAAACTAAAATTGCAAGAAGTTGGTCAAGTCAATTAAGATTAATTGAAAAATATCCTGAATATGTTTTCGTTGCATCAGCTGCTCAACATTTTAAATGGTTAATTGATTATTATCCAGATTTATATAAAAAAGTTAAAACAGCTGCAATTGAAGGTAGATTTATACCATTAGGTGGTTCATGGGTTGAAAATGATACTAATTTACCAAGTGGTGAAGGTTTAGTTAGACAATTCTTATTAGGTCAAAGATATTTCCAAAACTTATTTGGTAAAAAATCAGATATTTTTTGGTTACCTGATTCATTTGGTTATTCATCACAAATTCCACAAATTTGTAGATTATGTGAAATTCCAAAATTTTTAACTCAAAAATTATCTTGGAATAATATTAATGTTTTCCCTGAAAATTCTTTTAATTGGGTTGGTATCGATTCATCACAGGTTTTGGTTCATATGCCACCTGATAATACTTATACAGCAGATGCAAATTTTGGTGATGTTAAAAGAACAACTCAAAATCATAAAAATCTTTATAATGATCAAAAGGGTATGTTACTTTATGGTAAAGGTGATGGTGGTGGTGGTCCAACTCCATATATGATTGAAAAACTAAGAAGATGTCGTGGTTATGCAAATAAAGCAGGTGGTGATTTCCCACAAGTTGAATTAGGATGTACAGTTGATGATTTTTATAATGATTTATTAAATGATACAGATAATGGTAGAAAATTACCATCGTGGAGAGGGGAATTATATTTAGAATATCATAGAGGTACGTATACAACTCAAGCAAAAGTTAAAAATTATATGAGAACTGCTGAATTATTAATGCATAATGTTGAATTATTCTCAACAATTGCATCAATTTTAAAAAAATCTTATAAATATCCACTTTCAAAAATTGAGGCATTATGGGAAAATATTTGTCTTTGTCAATTTCATGATGTTTTACCGGGTTCTTGTATTAATAAAGTTTATGGGGAGGATGTATGGCCAATGTTATCAGGTGTTATCTCAAAGGAGAATAAATTATTAGATTCAGCTTTAAACAAATTTGGTTTATCAACAGAAAAAGATGAAATTCATAAACATTTAATTAAATTAAGTTCTTTGCCTTGGAATAAAACATCAATTGAAATTGTTGAAAATTTACCAAATTATTTATTATCAATTTCTCAAAAAATTGATGATACTAAATATTTCATTGCATTAAATGGTTTAACAATTATGAAACCGATTAAAAATAAAATTAAATTCCCATCTTCAATTACTAAAACTGATTCAGGTTATATAATGGAAAATTCAAAATTAAAAGCTTTAATTAATTCAGATGGTATTATTTTGGAATTATATGATTTAATTAATAAACGTGAAATTATTAATAATAAATTAATTAAAGGTGGTAACCAATATATTATGGTCTCTGATACTCCATTAAATTTCCCTGCTTGGGATACTGAACTTTATTCATTAAATAAGTTTAAATATGTTGGTAACTCAACAAAATGTTCAATTAAATTCAACGGTCCATTAATTAGTGCATTAGAAATTGAACATGAATTATCATCAACAAGTAAAATTACAACAGTTATTTCACTTGAAGGTCTTAATGATTTATCTGAAAAATCATCACTTAAATTTAGCTGTAAAGTTTCATGGAATGAAACTTATCAATTTTTAAAAGTTCAATTCCCAGTCAATATTTCTTCTGATTTTGCAAGTTATGAAACTCAATTTGGTATAACTAAAAGGCCAACACATTTCAATACATCATGGGATGTTGCTAAATTCGAATGTTGTATGCATAAGTTTGTTGATTTCTCTGATTATAATTATGGTGTTTCATTAATTAATAATAATAAATATGGTGGTAATGTTCATGGTAATATAATCACATTATCACTTCTACGTGCTCCAAAGTATCCTGATGAAAAGGCAGATATTGGGGATCATGAATTCTCTTATGAAATTTTACCACATTTAGGTCCTTTGAGTTCAACAACTGTTCGTGCAGGTTGGGAATTCAATGAGCGTATGCCACCTGAATTATATGCTTCAACTGATAAAAAGGATTCATTAAGTGAATTAGATGATTTTGTAAAAATAACTGGTGATGAAGGTGTAATTTTATCAAATGTTAAGCGTGGTGAAGATGATGATGATGTTGATTATGAAGGTGGTTTGATGAATAATTTACCAAAAAAATATATTGGTTCTCAAAGTGTTGTTTTAAGAGTTTATGAATCTTTAGGTGGTATCAGTAAAGCAAGTATTAAACTTGGTGTTGAAGTTAAAGCTGTTTATAAGACTAATTTATTAGAAGAAGAGAAACAAGAATTAAAAGTTTCATCCTCAAATGAATTTTCATTCGAGTTAAGAGCGTTTGAAATTGCTACATTTAAAGTTATACTTGCTTGATTCCAATCATGATATAGGAAAGAACTGATTATTCGTAATAGTCATGAAACGAATTGTTATTTTGGCCGCTATCTTAAAATTACGATATTTATTTTACTTATTTTTCTTTTTACATTATTGAATTTTATGTTACCTTTTACTTTTTTTTTACGTTTAAATTGTCGTGTTTAAATTATTTACAATGTTAATACTATGTTATTATTATTATTAATTATATTATAAAAAGTAGAAAAAAAGAGTAAACTACCCTTACGGATAGTTAAAAAAATTAAACCGACCAGAGTGAGGATTGAACTCACGATCTTGCGATTAACAGTCGCACGCCTTAACCAACTTGGCCATCCAGTCGCTTACAGCTTTTACTTTTTCTACTAATTTAAACCTAGACAATGTCACGTGATATTTTCTAAAATTATATGTCTTATAAATTTTATGAGGTTGGATTTTTGAATTGGAATTGAAATGTTTTTAGTTAACGGTTATAAAGACATATTTGTTTTGTTTTGAATTATTTAAAAAATGATTATTATGTTGATAATTAAATGATGTTAAAGAGTTTACCCTATAAAATCTTTCTTACATGAATTTTTTACCGGGAAGAATAAGTCTTAAACATCACAAACAAGAAAATAAGAAAATTATAGCCAAATAGTATTTCTTTTATATTAACATAAATTTGTTTTGAGTTATAAATATTAATTTACAATTCACATTCGTTAGTTTATAATTTATAAATTTTTTTATTATTTTTTTAAAAAAGTGATAAATAATAGTTAAATACATAATAATTTTCCTTAAGATTATAATTCTAAAGTACTCATATTTCTCTTTTTACCTTTCTTTGTACAAACCCAAGTTGAAGCATACATATTAACTCTATCAATTGCATGATTTTCAGTTCTAACAGCAGCCGCTTCACATGTAAAACCCATTTTTTCGAAATTTTCGATATACCAAGGTTTTTCAGCAGCAGATCTTAACATAACTCTACCACCTGGAGCTAATGCTTTATATAAAGCTGAAATTTCAGCATCTGCATCAACACCATTTTTATCAAACCAATCCATATGATCCATTATAATTGCAATTGTTAAAGAACCTGAAGTTAAACGTGAGAAAACATCATTTAAGAAATCTGTATGAATTCTAATACGATCTAAAGGATTATTTTCTTTACTTGAGAATTTTTTATAAGCTTCAGGTGTTAAATAATCAGGGCAATTATTTTTTGCATAATGACCTTGTAAGCATAAATAATAAAAATAATTATCATTTGAAATTAATGAAAAATCAACCATTGGTTGAAATGTATCTTTAACATATTTTAAAACTGATTCACCCATTAATGAAGCTTGATTTGCTGGAACACCTAAAGCTTTCCAAAGGAAAAGTGGATTACCAACTAATAATTTTGAAACAATTGGATTTAATAAAGTTGGTTTAATTTTTGAATCCCAAATTTGCTTTTGTTGTTTCATTGTTTTTGCTGAACATAATTCATCAACATCATCTTTAATACCTGTAAAATAAAATAAATAACTTGCAAATCTTAAAGCCCATTTTGAAAAACCTGTATCATATAAACCTTTACCATTAACATCAAAAGTTTTTGGACCTTTATCATACCAATATTGTAAAGCATTTGAAGACATATGAGGTGACATTTTATTAATTAAAAGATCTTGAATATTATCAATTTTACCTAAACCAAATAATTGCCAAATTTCATCTTTTGTTAAAGATTTAAAAGCAGCTAATTTTAATTCCATTAAATGACCTTGACAAGGATTTAAATCAACACAATGAATTCTTCTTGGAGCATTTGGTAATGAAGCATAAGATAAAATATTATCACCAGCTGAAGTAATTGCTAAAACTGTATCATCTGAATTAAATTTTAAAATTTTATTATCCTCTCTTGGATCTTCCCAAGTAAAAGCATAAATATATTGATTATTAAATTGATTATATTCTGGTCTTAATTCATCATAATAAACACGATAAATATCTTCTTGATAATATAATGAAGGATAAGGTAAATTTCTAATTTGATTATTAATTGCAGCTTCATGACCTTTACTTGTTTTTAATTCTTCATTTTTATTTATAATATCTTGAGGTGCTAAATAAGGTGATTCAGTTGCTAATGCATTAATTCTATGTAATAAAGCAGGTGATCTATCTTTATCACAACCTAACCAAATATAATAAGGTATATTACCAAGTGTTTTATTGTATAAATTTAAAGATTTTAAAGTACCAAATCTATATTCTAAATAATCTCTTCTAGCTGGATCTAAGAAAACTCTGTCAGCTTCAAACCAAATTCTCCAAAATGTTCTAAAAATCCAAGGAATATGTCTATTTGTAATACCACCAACAGTATTAACTTTACCAGTTGTTGTTTCAACTGATTGAACACCAAAATCAACACAACAAATTACACCATTTTTATCTAATAATTGTTGTAAATGATCAATTGCTGAATGAAATGTTGGAATCATTGATAAAGAATATGACATTGTAATTAAATCAATTGAATCATAAGGAATTTGGAAAGTACATGCATCCTCTAAAATACAATGAACATTTTTAATACCTAATTTTTTAAATCTTTCCTTTGCAATATTTAATAAAGATGGTGATAAATCAACAATATAAACTGCTTTAAATTTAGTTGATAAATTTAAAATATTATTCATATATTCAACATTCCAACCAGTACCACCACCAACATCAACCCAAATTAAATCTTTCTTTTTCTCTAAATTTGCAATTGCTAATTGTAATGATTGTTCTCTACCTTTTAAAAGGAATGGTCTTGTTGCATCATAAATTTTTGCTTGAGCTTCATAAAATGATTCTAAAGCTGATTGTTGATTTGTTGATTCATTTGCTTTCTTTTTCGCAGTTCCAGTAAATGGTGCAACAAAGCAATGATAACTAAATAAAACTAAAGTTTTAGCATTTGTATTTGATAAAATAACTATTATTAAAGTAATTAATAAACATAATAATAAAGTAACTGAATATTTTGGGAAATAAGATTCAGATTCTGATGAGAATACATTATGTAATGTTGAATTAAATGTATCCATTTTTTTATACTATATTTAATTTGATGATTGGATGGTTAAAAGAGAGAGAGAGAGAGAGAGAGAGAGAATGAAAGAGAAAAAGAATTTAATATAATAAATATAATATTAATAGTAAGAATATAAATAAAATACCATTTGTTTCAGAATTACAAAAGAAAGCCAATGGTTTGGTTTAAATAAAAAAAACCACTTAAACAAACAAACCAAAATATATCAAAGACAATTATCATAATTATCATATATGAAATAGTAAAAGTGAAATCAAACACGAAAATAGTTTAATCAATTAAGGTAAAAATCGGACTTAAAACCAATAACAGCATGTGAATATTTAAATAAAACGTGCTTTTTAACATGAATTTAGTTTACTTACATGTGAAAAGTGAACAGATTTAATTGAAACGAAAAGTGAACTAAACTGCAAACCAATTTAAAGATGTTGTGAAATATATGAAATATTATCATACAAAATAAATTTCCTATTTGGGCCAACCAGAGATACACGTGTAGGTCTCATTTTATATGTAATTAATTTTTTAATTTTTTAATTTTCACAGCATGTGTAAAACAAAACATGTAGCTAAAATTGCCTCCTCTTTTTCTTTTTCTTTTTCTTTATCTATCTATCTATCTGGGCACTTAAAAAAAAATAAGCGCAATTAGATAAAGAAAGACCGGCATACCGGTTTATAACATTAAGAGACGTATAGTCGTTTTAGCGGACGCAAATTATAGATCACGTGTGCGCCGATCGACGCTGTCATTTTTTTTTTGATTTTTGTCTATAATTAATTTAATTTGAGCTATATATATATATATATATATATATATATTAATTTTTGTTCACATGAAAAGGTAAAATAATATTTTATTTTTTATATTTAATAGTAATATAATGTCGTATTAGCTTTTCTCTTTTCATTTATAATTAAATAATATATATAAGTAATATAAATATATTAAGATGAATATCTTAAAATTAGGATTGAAATATTCTCCTGGTTTGAGAATTATTCAACAAAATAATTTTAATAATACAAAAAATCTACTATTTAAATCACATTTAAAATTTATTTCAACTTTAAATTCTAATTATAATTATAACTATAAATTTAATAAATTTAATAAAAATAATGAAAATTTTAATCAAATACGACATTCATTATTATTAAATAAAATTTATTTAAATAAATTTAGATCTTTCCATTCATCAACAAAGAAAAATGCTGAATTTTGGAAAGTTGGTACAAATATAAAAATTTTTAAAAGTATGTTAAAAGAATCTGGTAGTAGTCAATGGAAATATAGATTAGTTTTATTTTTAGTTATTTTCACAATTTTAAATTTCTTATTTAATGTAATGTTAACAATTTTAACAAATATTTATTTAGATAAGTTACAACCTTCTTGTTGGCAATTTGGATTTAATGTTAATACAGAATTTAAAACTGGTTTAGTTAATGAATATATTAAATTAGAAGAAAATAATGCAAATAAAAATTATTTAAATGCAATTAAAATGTTAGCAAAAGATAATGGTTTATTATTTAATATTGATGATAAAATTGATGATATTACAAAAATTTTATTAAATAAAGATGAATTAAATATTTGGTTTAATAAAAAAAATTTAAATTATATATCAGTTTATTGTGATCTTTTATTAAGATATGCTTTAACTTGTGATGAATTTCAACATAAAGAAGTTGAAATTATAATTGATAAAACTTTTGATTTAATCAATTATTATCAATCAATTTCAGGTAAAAATATTTCAACTTATAGTTTAAAAAATAAAGCTTTAAGAATTCAAGCTGATTTATTAAATTATTCAGGTCATCCATTTATTGAAATTGAGAAAAAATATTATGATTCAATTCGTTTAGTAATTGAAAATGAATATACTAATAATCATTTAGATTCAAATGATATTGCAATCGTACCACCAAATGAAATTTCTTCAAATAATTTAACAAATTCATTACTTGATTTATGTTCATTTTATTCTGAAACAAAAGATAAAAAATATACTTCAAAAGCTTTAAATATTTTATTATCTGAACTTAGATCTTTAGAATATGAATTTAATATATTAGATTCTCAATTTAATTCAAATATTACATTAAAAAAGCAAACAAAAATTTTATCAAATAAAAGTGAAAAAAGATTAATGGAATTAAGATTTGAAAAAATTCCTTTAATTAATATGCAAATAAGTGAAATTCTTTGGTTTCAAAATCAATATGATAAAGCAATAGAATTTGCAAAAGAATCAGCTCAAGTTTCAAGTATGTATGCAAATTTAAATTTTAATTCAGCTAAAATTGCTAAAATGGGTTTTATGAATTTATCTACAATGTTTCAAAAATTAGGTGATAAAGAAGGTTCAGAACTTTGTTTAAAACGTTCACAAGAAATATCAATTCCAATGAATGCTTTCGATAGATCTCCAGGTTCCGTTCGTGATGTTGTTCTTGAATATTGGTTTGGTTCTTGGGGTAAATTCCTTTTCCCTGGTTGAAGACCAAAAAAAAGACCAAAAAAAAGACCAAAAAAAGACCAAAAAAAGACCAAAAAAAACCTTTCAATTTTGTTCGTCTCCGCGTGTGAAAAGTTGTTGATCATTTTTATATACAACTAATAATAATGATTACTATTTTAAATAAATTTTATATACCATGTTGTCAGAGAAACACATGTACATAGTGGATTATTTTTTGAATTGTATAATATTTATATAATTAGATATATAATCATTTGTTTATAAAGACAACAGTCATAAATTTTTCTATTTATTATTTAAAAAATACAAAGTATAAAAAATACAAAGTATAAAAAATAATATGGAACCAACATTTGAGAATTTATTGAAAATCTCCTTAGAGAGGCAATATCAACCATCAACATTTGTTAAATTGTATACCGATTTTCAAAAGAAATATTCTAATGCAAATAATGAAAATATAGATATTTCTTCATTGTATATAGATATAGAAAAAAATTACCTTCAAAGGGATTATGTTTATGAAATATTGGTCGGATCAGATATCAATAATACATTCAAAGAATTTATATTTTATTTTTCATTCATTTCAAATAATATCACTTTAAAAGATCAAAATGAAGTTCTTTTGTTTATAAATCAAATCAATGAAAAATTTCCTTGGAAAAATTATGCTTTAAGTAATCAAGTATTAACTTCTTTATCAAATTATTCTAAATATTTAATTCAAAAATTTAATGAGTCTAATGAATTTAATAAATTAACTATATTATTTGTTAAATTATTAGGTAATATATTTAAAGTTTCAAATGATATTAAATTAAATGAAAATTTTGTACAATCAATTACTGAATTTTCAGAATGGTTATTATTTAAATCTTTAAATGATTCTTATAAATCCTTAAATTCTTATTTAAATGATTATACTTTATCACTTGTTAAATTGGGTTTTAATACTAATGCAACAAATAATAATAATAACAACAACAACAATAATCTTACTATCAATAATACAATTAATAATAACTATAAAAATGATCTATTAAATAAAAAGAAAAATATTAGAATTAATGAAAAAGAAAATTTAAAATTATTAAAATTAAAAAAAATTATTTGGTTATCACAAAAATTTTCAATTGAATTTACAAAGTTAGATGATCAATTTATAATAGATTTTAAAGAATTACTTAATTTATCAAATGTTTCAACTGTTGAGTGTATGTATACATTATCAATGGAATTATTAAATGGAATTTTACAATGTATTCAACTTTCAAATCCAAATAATAAATTAATTTTAAAAGAATATTTAATTTGTAAAATACCTTGGTTTTTTAAAAATATTTTAAAAATCAATCAAAGTAAGTTAGAGAAAATTATCGAAACAATTTTAAATGATGATTTATTTTCAATTATTTTACAAAATAAAGATATAATTAATGAATTTGAAAAAAATTTAGTTGAATTAGAATTAGTTAGAATTGGAATTTTTAAATTAAATAATACATTATCTATTGATAATAAAATTGAAAATTTCACACATGATGAACTTAATCATAATTATACACATAAATTTATTGAATGTAATCCAGAATTTACATCCATTGAAGAAATTGGATTACCAGATTTTGTTAATAAAATTAATAATTCAATTAAATCGAAAAATCAATTTTG
Organism: Pichia ethanolica; assembly: GCA_030570435.1. NCBI lineage: Eukaryota > Fungi > Ascomycota > Pichiomycetes > Pichiales > Pichiaceae > Pichia > Pichia ethanolica. Next base: position 1,167 of record JAJLVP010000297.1, on the reverse strand, counting down.
TGAATTATTTATGGAATCTTTTAAATCATTTATGTTAACAGGTGATACATTAAGATTACGTCGTTTATTAATTTCAGGTTCAATAAATTTTAATATTTTAGATTATTTATTATTAAATAATTCACCATATGAGATTTTATATCCATTATTAAATTTTTTAGAAAAACAAGTTATTCAAACTCCTGAAAGTATTGGAATGAATACAGCTGAAAGATATTTAAATCAATCAAATCAACCTGATTTATTAATGGATTTAGATATTGCAGGTGATGATTCCTCTAATGCTCAAGATTTTTTTAGTGATTTATCAACAATTTTAGTTTTTTGTCAATTTATTATTTCAAGATATAATTTAATAATTAAAGATAATGATATTTTATTAATTCCTAATACAATTTCATTATTAAAAAATACAAAAATTATTGTTGATAAAACAAATTTAGAAAATTCAATTAAAGATATTAAACTTAATGATGATACAATTAATAAATGGATTTCTTCAATGTTTGATCCATCAAATGTTGATGGTATATCCGATAGTTTAATTAAAATTAATACACCATTAGAATATTCTCAATTAATTCCAAGAATTGTAAATGAAGCAATTGTTTGTAACAATTTAGGCTGGTTAGATGATGATGGATTAATGGGAGGATTAGAATATTTACATCAAAAATTTTTAGTTGGTTGGATGGTTTATGTTATTGAAGAAATTTGTAAAATTAAATGGATTAATAATGGTCAAGATAATAAATTAGATTTAATATTAGAAAAAGTTTTAAAACAATTATTAGAAATTAAAGATAATGAAAATATGGATATTCAAATTATAATTAAATTAGTTAAAGAGACAGTTAATGATAAAATCAAAGAAAATTTTGATAAAATTGATTTAAAACTAAATGAACCAGCAAAACTAATAAACCCGGTTGAAAATTTTACAAATTTAGTTAAATTTATATCAATTAATGAAAAGGAAAGCAATAATACCAATAATGATAATTATAATAATAATGATTATCAATTTGATTTAGGTCAGATCTGGTCTGTTTTAATTTCAAATAATTTAACAGTAGACTACCTTTATAAAGAATTGAATATTTTAATCAAAAATTCTCAACTTTCATCTGATTTAATTTATGAATTAATTAGTTATGTATTAGTTAC
>JAJLVP010000296.1:0-60779 GCA_030570435.1 Pichia ethanolica | reverse complement strand
TATTATTATTATTATTATTATTATTATTATTATTATTATTATTATTGAGTTTTGAACGATGTGCTTTAAAAATAAATTTTTCACTATTTTCATCATTAACAGTTAAACCTGATGGATTTATAAAACATGATGATGAAATTGGTGCAATTTTTGCAGCTGTATTAATTGTAACAGTTGGATCTGTTTGTAATTCAATTTTAATTTTAAAAACTGAAATTTTACCTTCAATACCTGATTGTGCATAAATTAAATTATATGGTAATTCATTATTAATATTTAAAATTTTTAAATCTGTTGTAATTGGATATTTAAAACCAGATTCTTGAATTGTTAAATTTATAAATTTTTTATTTGATAAATCAAATAATTGATTTAATCCATTTGATAATGAAACTATTAAAAATGAATTTAATAAATCAATTGATTGTAATTTAAAATTTAAATTAATTTTATCAATTAATATTAAATCAGGTAAATTATACATAATTAAATTACCATCTGATAATCCAATTATTAATAAATTAGATTCTTGATCAATTTTTAAACACTGATAATTTATTTTACTATTATTATTATTATTATTATTATTATTATTATTATTATTATTATCATCACTTAATAAATTAAATTTATTAATTAATTTAAATTCATTATTTTTAAATAATGTTAAATTAGTTGGATGTAATATAAAAATATCATCTTCAAAATGTGAAATATTAATAATTGGATCTTTAAATTCCCATTCAAATGGTTTTAAATCTTTAATCAATGATTTATAAATTCTTAATTCTCCATCAATTGATCCAACAAATAATGAATTTTCATTATTAAATTCAATTGTAGTAATAAATCCCTTAGGTGGTGATTGTAAATTAACTGTTTAAATTGTTAGTAATTAAAATAATTCAATTCAATTCAAAAAAAAAAAAGAAATATATAAATGAAACATACATTGATTGATTACATTCATATGAAAGATTCAGTAATGATATATACAATTAAAATAATAAATTGATGTAAAAACTAGTCAACATAAATGTAAACATGAAATGAAATGTAAACATGAAATGAAATGTAAACATAAAATGAAAACAAAAACGAAATTTCGGATTTGGCCGATTTATTTGATTAAATTTAATTAAATTGAAAAAAAAAGGAAAAATTCACTCGCTTTTCTCCGTTTTTCTTATCTTTTATTTTTTCTTTCAAAAATAAAACAAAATAACGGAAAGAGAGCTGCCCTTTTCTTAATTTATTTATAATTATATAATTTAACACTTTTTTTATCTTTAAATATTTAATATTTCTTCTCTTCTCTTTTCTTTTCTTTTCTTTTCTTTTGTTTTAATTGTTTTGTTTCAATTTAATTTATTTTATAAATCTACTAACAATCAAAATACCAATATAATGTATTTCTTTGAAACATCTCAAAATAAAAGGTATGCCCAAGTTGCTTGTGCAGTTTTATGGTGTCTTTTTGGTGCTGGTCCAATTTTCGGTTTTGCAGCTTTAAAACCAACACTTATAGATCAAGGTATTTATGAAGATTTATGTTTAACAAATAAAACAATTGAAATTTCAACTTTATCAACTTTATTTAATAATTTATCATTAACACCTTTAAAATTTAAAACTGAAGGTTTTATCTCAAAATGTACAAATCAAGATTTAAAATTAAATATGATGTTTACAGTTGGTGCAGCTTTAACAAATGTTTCAGCTTTAATAATTGGTCGTACACTTGATTTTTATGGTCCAAGAATTTGTGGTTTAATTGGTGCATTTTTTTTATTATTAGCTTCATTAGTTTTTATTAATTCAAATTATTTATTAAATTTTTTTGATCCTTATTTAATTGGTTATTCTTTAATGGCATTAGGTGGTCCATTTGCTTATATTTCATCATTTCAATTATCAAATGCATTTCCAGAAAAATCAGGTTTAATTTTAGCTTTATTAACAGGTGCTTTTGATACATCTTCAGCAGTTTTTTTAATTTATAAAAAACTTTATTTATCATATCCATTATTCTTTAAATTACAAACTTTTTACAAATTTTATTTAATTATACCAATTTTTATTATAATTGCTCAATTTTTAATAATGCCAAATGAATCTTATTTAACTCCACCACCAGAATTAATTCCAAATCCAACTGATGAACAAAGAGCTTTATCAATTGCTGCAGCTCAAGAAGATTTTATTCATGAATCAATTGATCAAAATAATTTAAATGAAAATGATGAAACTCCTTTAATTAATACAAGACGTCGTTCATCACTTGGTGATGCTTATAAATCAGTTTATATAGAAGAAGAAGTTGAAGATGCAACAAAATCGAAAACTGAATTATCATATTCAATATTTGGTATTTTACATGGTTATTCAATTAATCATCAATTTAATTCATGGTGGTTTAAATTAATTTGTTTATTCTCAACAATTCAAATGTTAAGATTAAATTATTTTGTTGCAACTGTTAATTCTCAATATTCTTATTTATTAGGTTCTTATGAAAAGGCAAATTCACTTAATAAATTATTTGATATTGCATTACCTTTAGGTGGTGTTATTTCAATTCCTTTTGTTGGATTATTCTTAGATCATTTCTCAACTTCAATTGTTTTAACTGCTTTATTAATTGTTTCTTTATTAATTGGTATTTTAGGTATAATAAAAAATTCTCTTATATCTGGTATTATAAATGTTTTAATTTTTGTTGCATACCGTCCTTTCTTTTATACAAGTATTTCTGATTATTGTGCAAAAGTTTTCGGTTTTGAAACTTTTGGTACAATTTATGGTTCAATTATGACAGTTGCTGGTTTCGTTAATTTCTTACAATCAATTTTAGATAAATTAACTCATACTTATTTTAAAATGAATCCAATACCTTTAAATATATTATTATTAGTAATTACAATTATAATCGGTACAGCAACAGTATCTTACGTTACAATTCAAACTCATAAATATGCTCTATTAAGATTAAAAGGTAATGAAGAAATTGAAAACGAATCTGAAAATTAAAATTTACCCTTTTTCTTTTCAAATATATATATATATTATTTTAATATACTAACCTATTCTAATATATAACTATATATTTTTAAATTAACACTTTTTATGATTACAGCTTATTATTTTTTTTTTTCAATTTCAAGTTGTCATTTCTTGCTCAGTTTTATTTATTTTATCTAAAACCTCTTTATAGAATTTACTCTTTTCACTTTCTTCATCTTTTTTAGAACCAGTATCATCTCTTCTAATTAATTCTTTTATACAAAATGCATATCTAATCCATTCATTTTTAGATGCTAATTTTAATCTATCATTTAGTTTTTTGATCAATTGGTTACGTTGTTTATCCTTACCAATAAATGGTAATACAAATTTAATAACTTCTTTAAATTTATCAAATGAAAATGATTCTTTATTAGGTGATTCTGAATCCAAATTTTGATTCAACCCACTTAACATTTCAATAAATCCATTATAAATTGCATTATCTTTAGTTGCAAGTTCTTGAAAAAATAATTTAGACATTTCTCTTAATCCTTTATCTTCATGAACTAATAATTTTGCTAACTGAGATAATTGACCTTTAACTTTGATTTGTCCAGCTAGGATTAAAAATGTAACAGTCATTAAACATGTTCTTTGAACACTCAAATCTTTATCTTGTAATAAACTATACAAAGAACTCCTATTTTCATCTATTATATTTGTAAAACAAACAGTTATATCTCCTAATCCTAAAACTAAATTACTTCTGACAACACTATCTCTAGACTTTTCCATTAAAGAAAGATATAAACCGAGATGGCTTTCACAAAATCTTGGTGATATACACATAAATTTTGCAAAACATAATGTCGCTTGTCGTTGTAGTAATTCATTTTTATACTTTTTAGGTTTTGTAATAATTTCAGTTAGAAGAGGTAAAAATTTTGCTAAAATTGAATTAGGTCCATACAATAATTCTTTTTCTTTAATATTTTGAACTGCATCTGTAAATTCATCTTCATTTGTACCCCCAATCATATCAAGTTCAAGATCTTGTTCATTTTTTTTATTCTCATTATCTTGCTTCTTCCTTTTAAAATCGGCTTCATACTTTTCTAAAAATATAATAGTTTTCAAACCAATATGTCCTAATAAAAAGAAAAATTGACTTAAAGCAATGGTTTTATTTTTCATATCATTTTCATTTTGTTCATTGTCACTGAATATACTTATTGCTTTCAGTTTTAAAACTTCTGTTGCTGATTCATCTGCATTAACATCAATCTCATATAAAGTATTTAATGCTTCTTCTGCTAGATGAAACCATTCACCATCTAATGTTTCTAATAGTAATATCTTTTTTAATTGTAAAATTGTACTATTGAAATTAGGAAACACATAATTACTTGGAAGTTGTTTTGGTATAATTCTTCGTAAAGCAACACATGTAAAACTCATTATTTGATAATTAATATTTTCAATATTTAATCCATAAGTTAATAACCAATCTATTTTATTTTGCATTATTTTATAATCTGCTAAAGTTATCATACTTAATATAATAATAGCACCACGTTTTTCTTTAACGTATTTTGAATTTATGAAACTATTCCAAAGAGCTTCAATTACCCCCGTCTTAATCCAATAAATTTTTTTAGGTTGATAAAATTTACCTTCTTTTTCCCTTTTAGTTGCCTCAATATCCTTTCCTTTGTAAATTTCAACAATTAGTTTTTCAAGAGATATTAGATCCGCCATGCTACAATCATATGTTAATTTAATTAGCGATGTTGCAATATAAACATTTTTTAGTGTCTCTGAAACGTCGTCAGTTGTTGTTAAAAACATCGTAATATAAGCATCCGTTAATTTTTCAACAATTTTATTACCGTCTTCATTTGATCCATTTTTCCAAATTAAGTGTAACATTTGTTTGATACCAACTTTTGCAGAACTGATATCATACGCATCTCCAATTATAAAATAATCGATAGCTGCCAAAGCATCACTTTTTATTTTAGAATTTAGAAGTGAATTTGCGATTTCGTATGATTTGTCTAATAATTTAATAAAAATACATGCATCCCTAGAATAAGTTCTTTGAAAAATTGCCTTAATAATATTTTGTGGTAAATTTCTTTCTCCATTTTCATTCAAATCATAGCCAATATCTTCAGTAGGAACGGCACCCAATACAATTTCAAATATATGTTTAACATTTTCTTCTGACTCCTCATTTTCTAAAACAGAGCAAATCTCTAGCTCTTTAAATTCTTTTCTTCTAATTATATTGTATGTAACACCACTATCAAATTCCTTTATCATCTTAGTACATTCTAAATAATTATTCCAATAAAAATCCCATGAAAGCTTACCATCATTCACAGTATAAGGATTTGTTTTAATTATGGCCTGTAATAAACCAATAGCTGCTTTACGAACAAAACTTGATTTCTCCTCCAAATGTCTAATAGCAAGACATGTCCAGCGATATCTATAATTGTTAAAATTTAACTCTGATTTTTCATTGGATTGAATTAATTCCAAAGCTTGAAAACATCTTTGACGAACAATTTGATAATTGTCAAGTAATTTTGTTTCCAATGTCTCAATTATTGAAGCTATTTCCTCTTCATATTCTTTACAACGTTCCGCTGATACAGATAAGGAATTAATACAATTTCCATAGCAAATCATTGTTGCAGCTCTGACAGTCTGTGTTGATTTAGTAAATTTTTTAAAATAACTTATAAATAAGATAAGATCAGAGCCTAAATTTTCTGATAAAGTAATAAGAAATGTACTTATATTTTTAGCTAGATTAGGACCAATATTAGGAATTGAAGATAGGGATGACATTACATCCTGTAACAAATTTCTGTTATCATAACTTTTAACTGAACTTGATATAATTTCTGCAATTAAATCCGCCAAATGTTCAGAAAAAGGTAAAGCTATTGTTAAACGATGAGCCACTTGTCCATTTTGTTGATGGTTTTTAGCAATAACACATAAAAGTTTTACAATTAATGATTTATTTGTTTTCTCTTTAATAGTCTCCTTTGACATCATTATAGAATAAGCTGACTTTAATACTACATCACAGAATTCAACTGATTCTTGTTCTCCTTGTAAAATTGCAGATAATTGACGATTCAACAGGTCATATAATGTACTTAAAATAGAAGATAAAATAGTATTTAATGTATGAATTCTCTTCTTCTCAACATCATGTTCACGTTCTGAAATTTTACCAGTTCCTTTACGTTTTTGTTTTTCTTGTTCTTCAAATAAGTTAACTAAGTGTTGAACAGACATGAAAATCAGATAAATATAATAATAAAGTATTTGTTTATGTTCCAACGCGTCAATATTTAAACCTTCTGAGTCAATTATTTCAATTTCAGCCTGAATTGATTTAGTTAAAGAGAAATAAATTGCAGAAATTTTTCTTATATCTTTAACTTCTGGAATATAAACAATAAGTTGTTTAAAATTGTGAAATATATCATCATTTAAAATATTTATTGGTGATGCTGCTAATGCATCTGACACAGAGTTAAAATATGGAACGTATGCAAATTCATCTTCTAAATCTTCCTTTGTTGAAAATTTACTTACCTCCTCCTCCAAATTGAACTCCATATTGTGTTGTTTGTTTGTTTATAATTCGTTGTGAAATGGAATCAGTAAGGAAAATAATTAAGCTATGTTAAATCAACAAATAATCAAAACATGAAACAGAAGTAAAAATAAAAATAAGTAAGAGCGGCTTTTTCAATGAAGGAAGTTTTTTCTTAAATAAAGTAAGTGCACATAACCAAAACTACGGCTATTAATAATATTCAAAAATTAACAGATTAGTTTATTTATACACCTTTTTGATAAGATATTTGAAGATAAAAGAAAACAGTATGAGTCATATAACAAGTGATAAAGTTAAAATGAATAAGATAAAAAAGGTTAAACCTGAAAGTGTTAGATTAATGATACCTTTCTCTATGAAATGTTTAAAATGTAATGAATATATTGCACAATCAAGAAAATTCAATGCAAGGAAAGAAATAACCCCAAAAGATTATCTTGGAATTAAAATAATAAGATTTAATTTGAGATGTCCTAGATGCTATGGTGAGATAATATTTGAAACTGATCCAAAGAACAGTGATTTTCAATGTATTAGTGGATGCAAAAAAAATTATGAACGATCTAAAGAAATTAAAAATAATGAAACTATAGATGAAATGATCTTAAGAATTGAAAATGAGGTAAAGGAAGATGAACAAACAAAAGAATTAGAAAAGAAAGGCAAACAAAGGAAAAATATTAATGAAGAAACAGGTATGGAACAACTAGAGAAAAGATTGGTTGAACAACAGAAGGAAAAGGAAAGAGTTGAGAAATTAGAAGAATTACATGAACATATGAAGAATCTCGAAAATAAACGAAAAATAATTAACAACATTGATGATAATGATAAAAGTAATGAGGATTATCTTGATTTAGAAGCACAAAAAGCATTCTCTGATCATCGACAAGAAAAGAAGAGTAATGAGAATAACGGATTATTAAATGCCTATTCAGATGATAGTGACGAAGAATCAAATACAAAAGATGTAAATAATAAAATAAGTGAAAATAAATGTAATATTAAAAGACCAATAGAATCGGTAAAGGGAATAACGAAACGTAAAAAGCAAAAAATAATAATATAAAACAATTATGTTGATTATATATTTATGTACTATTATTTACCATATATACCATATATAAAACTAATATACAAAAAATAGTAATGGGTAATTTTAATCCCTTAAACGTGCATAACCTTTCAATAAAGTATTTGAAACACCGATTCTTCTATTTTCTAAAGCAGCCAGTAAATCTCTTAAAACAATTGCTTGTTCTTCACGAGCTTCCCTATATCTAATACCATTATCACCACGAGAATTAATAGCATTATTTGAAGAATTAGTTGATTGCATCCATGAATATTTTTTCTTTTTCGAACCACTCATCATTAAAGAAGCTGTCAGATTTGTTTGTTTATGATCTTGAACTAATTCCTCCTCTGGTTTCTCCTCTTCTAATCCTAAAAAAATTCTTCTCCTTATTCTTTTTTCTTCACTTTCTTTATGTTTTGCAGCTATATCTCTTAAAGCTTTAGATAATTCTGATTTACTACCTATACCCGAATGTGAATTTAAGGTAGATTTTGAAGATTTAGATGATTTTGAAGATTTTTTTTTATTTAATTTTGAAAGTGAATCTGATGAATGCCTTCTATGTCTCATCATAACAATTGTATCTGATAAAATTTGAGTCAAATAATGTTCACAAGATGCAGAGATTAGATTTGAAACTTCATGATCTGTTATAACAGGTTTTATTCCTTGTTCTTCTAATATTTTATGCATAAACCATTGCAATTGAACAGGTTTCAAAAAATTATTTTGTTCAATTTGTCTTTTCGATATAGATAAACCAGTAACCATTGCTTCTTCTTCTGCACGTATATTAACACCTGATGCTGCAACTGCATCGGATAATACTTCATGATTCTCTGATTGAAGAGGTTTATTTGATGGTTTCTTTTTTGGCAATGTCTGGGATGCATTATTATTGGTGTTACTACTACTACTACTGCTATTATTATTATTATTATTATTATTATTTATTGGATTGGATGCTGATGCTGATGTTGAATTTGTATTTAAATTCAGATTCGATTTTGAAGGTGATGAAGTTGAATCTGATACTGAATTTGTATTATTGTTTGTAGTAGGATCTGCGGTTATAGCAGGCGTTGAAATTATATTTGCATTTGGAGTTGAATCTGGTGTATTATTTTTTTCACTATTCCCCATTAACGTATTTGAAGTGGACATTTAATTCAAAAAAATATTAACTCAACGATTGTTTATTTATATTAGAAGACGTCTGTAATAAAATTTATAATTGTATCATCATATCAATATATCATTTGATAATTTTAAATAATTATTTGTAATTTATAATTAAAAATGAAAATGCAAAAAATATCAACTTGTTATTTTTGATAAATTTTGATTTTATAAATATATTTCATAATATTTTATATTTTGCCAAAGCGTCGATCGTCTACACCAAAATTAGATACATCCGTACATTTGGAAAAAAATATTTTTAATTTTTTTCCAAATTTTTTTTTTTTTTAGTTTTAAATTCCTAATTGGGAAAACATGAATTTGAAACTTTTTTTTTCATTTTACATTTTTCATTTGTCATTTTAACTTCTTATTTCCTATTCTTATTTCAATCTATAATTAAATCTTAGAATTAAGCAAAGTACATAATACATCAAGAAAAAGATGTCAAATAATTCTTCTGAAATAATACATTTTTCAACACATGAAAATTTTACAACTAGATTAGTCTTAGCAACGCTTTCTGGAAAATCAATTAAAATTTCAAATATACGATCTGATTCACTGAATCCAGGTTTGGAGGATTACGAAATCTCCTTTTTAAGACTATTAGAATCAGTTACAAATGGATCAATTATCGAAATTTCTTATACTGGTACTTCTTTAATTTATCGTCCTGGTTTAATAACTGGTGGATCATTTACTCATAACTGTGCAGCATCAAAATCAGTTACTTATTTTATTGTACCAATGCTTATGTTAGCACCTTTTTCAAAAAAGAAATTCTCAATTATATTCAAAGGTTTAACTTCAAAGAAAAATGAAATTGGTTTAGATTTCATAAAATGGGGTTATATTCCTTTAATGGATAAATTCGGTATACGTGATGTTGAATTACATACATTAAAGAGAGGATCTTATCCAAATGGTGGTGGTGAAGTTCATTTAATTGTTAATTCTTTAATTCCTCAACCAATAACAGTTCATGTTCTTGAAATTCCAAATATATCATCTATTAGAGGTATTGCTTGGTGTACGAGAGTTTCTCCTTCAGTTGTTAATCGTTTAGTTGATGCTTCACGTGCTGTTTTAAGACAAACGGGTTGTGAAGTTAATATTACAACTGATGTTTGGAGAGGTGAAAATTCAGGTAAATCTCCTGGTTTTGGTTTAACTTTATTTACAGAATCCAAGAAAACTCCTTTACGATATATTATTGACGATGTTGGATCTAGTGGTGAACCACCTGAAGATTTAGCTGAATTTTTATCATACAGATTTTTAGAATTAATTGAAAATAGTGCTTGTGCACCAAGAATTCTTTTAGATATGGCTTTTATTTTTATGGTAATAGGTAAAGAAGATATTGGAAGATTTATAATTAATAAAAATCAAATAGACTCAAATTTAGTTCAATTAATGAGAGATATCAAACAAATATTTAATACAGAATTTTATTTTCAAGAAGATGACGAATATGATAATGCATTTATAGCAACATGTAAAGGAATTGGTTTTACAAATGCATCTAAAAAAATAGCTTAACTTTTAAAATATCTAATTTTATACAAAAATTAAAATTATGTAATTATATACTGTCACTTTCAATAATAATATAAGATTTTATACACAATCAATTTTATACAATTTAATTTCCCAATGGCATATCTTTTAATTCATTTAATATTTTTTGAATATTATTATTATAAATTTCAGAGTATTTTCCTCGTTGTTCAAACCAATTTTGGAAAACTTCACTGATTAAATATTTAACTTTTTGGAATAATTTAAATTCGTTAACAAATGTGGTTTTAATCAAAATAATTTTTGATATTAACATACTTAATTGATCAACTGATTCAATTAATATGTTAATATACTTTTCAATTTCTGATCCCTTAATATCTGACTTCATTTTTAGTTGTTTGATTTTTTCGTTAGTCTTAATAATTTTTTGCAATAAATTTTGAATTTCCTTTTCACTTTCAACCTTATAATTGGTGAACCTCTCTATTAAAAAATGTAAACTAATTAAATAATCATGAAAACTTTTCCATCTCTCCAAAATTTCATTATTATTATACAACGCTTCTTCTTCCTTCAATTTTCTGGAATTAACGAAAAAATTGGAAACTTGTTTTAAAACTGAATTAATGATACTCATATTTTGAGTTTCATCATCAATTTTTCTTGCTTTGTTTTCAATCAAATTATCCATACTGAAGATGTCCTCATCAATTTTGGTCATACCCTCTAAGAATATAGCAAACCTTTGGTGATCTAATGCTAATGACAATTCACGTTTTTCTATCCTTTCTACTAGTAAATACAATTTAGACCAAAATTCCGCAAGTCTAGATAGATTATCATTCAACTGTGTGATATTTGAAATAAAATCTTTATTTTTAAATTTTGTTGGACTTTCATTCCATATTTGATTGACATTATTAATAACAAATTCATTTTTATTATTACTATTAGAATCTTCTTCGTAGTTGTTTGTAGTTTCAATATTATCATCATAATTACTGTCATTATCCCTTAGACCTTTTAATACATCTGATAAATCTAACTTGAATCTTTTAGGTAAATTTATACGAATTCCATCGAATTCATCATTTAATTCAATATTAGCAAATTTTCTCCATGTGGAAAAATCATTTGGAACTGTTAAAAACATTATTACCAAGTTTTCTTTTGAAAGTACAGGATGCTTACAAAGTTGATATAAAAATCTCTGTAAACCCCGTCTTCTTTTTTGTAAAAATAGAACATCATTTGATGATGCTACTAATAAATAGGGATTTAAAATCAAAAAAAAAAAAATGTTAGTAAATTTGAAAATTTAATAGTAAAGAAAATAGTATATAAAAATAATACTTACATGAAAACTTTTTTGGAGGAAGTTCAGGAATTAGTCGGAATGGATACTTTTTCCACAACGCTTCGACAAGCCAAGCAAAGTCAGAATATCGTCTTATTACTTTTGTTTCATTATCATTGCTATTCTTTAATTTTTGTTTCGATAGTTTTCCATTATTGCTAACGGAGTCTAAATGTTCATTGTTAAATTTGAGTGTGTGTGATATTAAATAATTTGTATGTTTAAAAACTAAGCCTTCCTTCTCAGGTATTTCTCGTACTTGCATAACTAAACCATCTGCTGAATTTTTTAAACTTAGTGGATTGAAAGATTTAATTTCTGAGTCTGACCAAATTTGTATGTCAACAGGACGTATTAAATCCTCTTCATTTTCATCATTTTCAAAGTCATCAGATTCATTATCTTTATTTTTATTAGGATTAATAATATCACTATTTTCACTTTCATCAGTTTTAAATATATTCAATTCATCGCTTTGAATAGTAGTTTGAGGTATGCTATCTACAACAGTATTATCATTAGAGCTTTGCGATGTTGGATTTCTTCCAAAATGCAGTATATTATCTTTATTAGTTTGTGAAATTATATTAGATGAATTGTACTTTCCCCAATTGTTATCCCTATTATAACTGAGTAAATCTGAATCCCCAATAAACGAATCTACCATTGACGAAGATGTTGAGTCTCCAAATATATTGATCGTATTTGAAATTGAATCTAATTTATTAAATGTATTTTCATGATTGGAAACCTTTTCTTTTTTGGGAGTCTCATCTGCCCAAGGGTCAGTTGTGTCAAAATTCATTATCAATCAAGGCAAGGTATACGTTTCTATTGAATTTCTGTTGGATTTTATTGATATTTAAAACATGAAAATAATTAACGATTACTTGATAAGTTGTTGCCACTTTGCCTCTGCTAATTATTTCAAAGCTCCTCGCAAATAATTCACATTTTTTTTTTACACAGTATAGAAATTTACATACTATGTAATTGACACATTTCTTGTGTGATTAATCTTTTTCTTTACCTTTTCTGTTTTCAATTATACTATAGCATTATAGAACAAGCCTCAGAAGATGATTATAAATAAATAAATAAATAAATAAATAATTATATATATATATATGTATATATATATGAAAAGGGTCGGCCTGTTTAATTATCATATAGAATATTTTGAGTTAACAAGTTCATTTAAATTTTCTAAATTGACTGAATATTATACAATTAGATAACCTAATAAAATAAAATGACAACTAATCCTTTTTATATGGTGGCAATTCAATGGATCCTTTTTGCTCAACAAGACGGGTATAACACTCTGGTCGTCTATGTCTTGAAAAATCAAACATTTTTTGTTTTCCAATAATTGTTTCATCAAGATCTATCTCTCTCACCATTACATCATCATCTTCTATTTTTGATTGCACTACAACTTGCCCCCTTGGATCAACAATTAAAGATCCTGCAAGTAGATTTTGACCTTCTTCATTACCACATTTACCAACGCTGATGGCATAACATGAATTGAAATATGCATTAGATTTGACGGCTAAATCACTATGATACTGTCTTAAAGTTTTATCTTCTTTATCTCCGAATAAACCAACAGCATTTGCAACAGAATTATAACCAATTAACATTAAATCCATTCCTTGAAGAGCGTAAGATCTCCAAGCCTCAGGCCATCTTCTATCATTACAAATTAGCATTCCAACAGTTGCATCAATCCATTCAGGATTTATTCTTACTGCTTGAAATCCTAAATCACCATATTCAAAATATCTTTTTTCTAATTGTTGAAATGGTACATTTTCAATCGGTTCAACAAAGCCAGGTAAATGAACTTTTCTATATTTATTAACTATTTTACCCTCATTATCAACTAAAATTGAAGTATTGAAATGGTGACCATCATTTGTTAATTCTGCATAACCTAAATAAAATCCAATTTTTTTGTTTTTTGAAAGTTCAAATAATGGCTTACAAGGACCTGCTGTAATATCTCCTTTTTCAAAAAAGCTATCAACTTCTTCTTGAGAAGAAATTAACCATTTTGGAAAAAATGTAGTTAATGTTAATTCTGGAAAAACAGCAAGAATAGCACCTTTATCTGCTGCTTTTTCTAATAAATGACATAACCTTTTAACTGTGTCTTCTCTTTTTGCGTTCCTTGCAATTGGTCCAACTTGAATTGCAGCAATTTTGAATTTTCTAACACCAACCATTATTTGATATCTCTTTGATAAATAATATTCAATTTAAATTTAATTTTAGTGAAAAGAATATTCAGATAAATTAAATATCAAATACCTTTTTAGCTGGAATTTTGAACATTTATAAAACTTTTAAAGAAATTTCCATTTATTTTTATCGGAAAAGCCATTTATCAATTTGAAAACACCATTTCGGTCAATTTGTCACAGTTCTCCGATCGCACATACATTATTATCACTATTTTTACTATGAACATTATTGTTATTATTAGATATTTTAACTAGGAAAAGTATTTGTATATTATCTATTATACTGTGAAATAACGTATCCTTTATATATCGATTCAAATAATATCTTTTATTATTTGATATACACATACTTCCTTAGCCGAAGATGATTAAACTTTTATGCGCCTGAATCAATATTATAACGGGCATTCCTTCATCCGTTGCCGAGTTTTCGTCCGCTAAGTTGAAAATTTAGTGTAATCTTAAAATCTTTATTTGTTATAAATATGTAGGTTACACATTTCTTTGTTACAAATTGTTTTATACAATTTTATTTTACAAGATATTTGATATAATTTGTTGATAATTAGATAAAATGGTTAAACGTATTACTTGGGAAAATATAAATCAAGCTGGTAATAAATTATTATCACCAGCATCAATTAGTAATGGTCATGTCTTCACATCAGGTTGCTTAGGTACTGATAAAGATGGAAAATTACCTGATAATGTTACTGAACAAACTGAAAATGCAATTAAAAATTTACAAGATGTTTTAATTGCCAGTGGCTCTTCATTTGATAAAGTTCTTAAAGTTTTACTTTTTGTTGGTGATGCATCTTACGTTAGTGAAGTTAATAAAGTTTATGGTAAATATATTACTACAAGACCATCACGTTCATGTGTTGTTGTTGGATTTCCAAATCCAAAAGTCAAAGTTGAAATAGAGTGTGTTGCAGAATGTGTTGATTTGAATGCAAAATTATAATTCAGTTATGAAATATTTATTTATGAATATATATATATATATTTTAATAACAAAAATAATATATAGATGATAAATGAAGAAGTAAATTATTATTATATTAATTAAATAAGTAAAAAAAAAAGAAAAACAGAAAACTACCATTACTACTGAAGTGTATGTTATGAATATGGCTTATCTCTCAAAATATGCCGTATCTCTTGCTTATCGGAGATCGTGGTAATGTTTCCCGTCATTGCGATAACAAAACATTTGATAGTTTAATTCATTTGTTTTTAGTTTAACTTTGCTTTAAATAGACAATTTCCTGATTCTCTTTAGACATATTGATTCTTCTATAAAACTTGTTAATTTTCATTAATTTTATTGAATAATGTTTTGGACTTAATTTTAATTAAATTAAACAAAGATAAAGTGTAAAAAAATGTCTTTTGATTTAGTTATATATAACGGCCAAATAGTTACAGCATCTGATATTTTACCATCTTCTATTTTTATTGGAATCAACAATGGTATTATAGAAACAATAACAACAAAAAAAATAGTTGGAAAAAAGGAAATAGATGCTGAAGGTGGTTTTATTATGCCTGGTGGTGTCGATTCTCATGTTCACATAGATCAAGATAATGCACCTGCTGGAGATGATTTTGAGTCAGGCTCAAGATCTGCAATTGCAGGAGGAACAACTACAATGATTCCATTTGCAATTCAACCAAAAAAAGAATTTGATTTATTAAAAGTTGTTGATAATTATCATCAAAGGGCTAACAAAAAAGGTGGTTCATATTGTGATTATGGTTTTCATTTAATTATTTCAGAGCCAACATCAGAAATGTTGGAAAATAGTTTCCCAAAAGTTTGTGAAAAAGAAGCAATAACATCTGTTAAAGTTTATACAACTTATCCAAGATATAAATTATCAGATGATCAGTTATTAGAAATATTGTTAACAAATAGAAAAAATAATGTCACTACAATGGTTCATGCAGAGAATTCGGATATTATTGATTTCATTAATAAAAGATTATTATTAAAAAACTTAACAGCCCCATTTTACCATACTGTCTCCAGACCTCAAATTGCAGAAGATGAAGCATCATATAGGGCAATTTCTTTAGCAAAAATGATTGATGTTCCTATGTTAATTGTTCATATGTCTTGTGAATCAGCGTTAGACCACGTTAAAAAAGCACAGTCTGATTTGTTACCAATTTTTGCTGAAACCTGTCCCCAATACCTTTTTCTAACTGGAGATAATTTGAAACATGATTGTTGTAATCACTCTAATCAAGCTGATGAGTTTCAAGGGGCAAAATTTATTTGTTCACCTCCTTTAAGATCTTCCCAGAAAGATTTAGAAGCTGTCTGGAAACATTTGATAAATGGTACAATAACTGTTTTTAGTAGTGACCATGCACCATCGAATTATGACCATCCCTTAGGAAAGAAAAAAGGATTAATAAATGGTATACCTCATTTTACTGATGTCCCTAACGGATTACCAGGAATTGAGACAAGAATGCCATTATTATTTTGTTACGGTGTTGAAAAAAATAGAATAAGTCCACAAAAATTTGTTGAGTTAACATCAACCAATCCAGCAAAACTTTATGGTTTAAGTGACAGAAAAGGAACCATCGCCGTTGGTATGGATGCAGATTTAACTGTATGGTATCCAAAAAATCAAATGAAAAAATTTAAACTTTCAAATGATATGTTACACCACGGTATTGACTATACTCCTTACGAAGGAATGGAATTTACAAATTGGCCAAGATATACAATTTTACGTGGTTCAGTTTGTTTTGACAGAGATAA
Organism: Pichia ethanolica; assembly: GCA_030570435.1. Classification (NCBI taxonomy): domain Eukaryota; kingdom Fungi; phylum Ascomycota; class Pichiomycetes; order Pichiales; family Pichiaceae; genus Pichia; species Pichia ethanolica. Next base: position 43,952 of record JAJLVP010000296.1, on the reverse strand, counting down.
TGGTGGTTTAATTGGTAGAAAAATTGGAACTTATTTAAGAAGAAAGGGAAGCTCCTTAGCAGGATCAATGGGCCCTCTTAATCCAATTTTTGAATGATTTTTAAAATTTATAGTTAATGGTTTTATCTTTTATAACTGTTTATAAAAAATCAAAGCAATATCATTATAAACTTTTTCAAGACTTTTTATATAATAGTAAAAACTTATAAAATTTAAAATCAATCTAACCCTGTAATATATCTTCTTTTTTAGTTCTAATCCTTTCCCCAAATATAAACAAAACATATGGTATTGGAATCATTCCTAATGCAATAAATCCAATTAAGCTGGATCCCCAATGAACACCTAAGTTTACAAATAACTGTCTTGCAAATAATGGGAATACCGCTGCAAATATCGATCTGAGAAATGTATTAGCTGCAATTGCAGATGCTGCAAATCTTGGATAAGAATCAACCAGATAATTCAAGCAGCCTTGAAAAATTGTAATAAACCCTATTCCAATCATCATTATTCCAATACATGATGCAATCCAATGAAGTTTATGATATGAAGTCCAACCAAAAACAAAAATTCCAGCAGGCATTAACCAACCTAAGATCATCATAATTGGAAACCTTTGTTCAGGAATAGCTTTTCCGTTGTTATTTTTAATCAATTTTGAATACTTTAAAGCCCATAACATGTTTCCGATACAACCAATGAAAACACCAACAAATAATGAAACATTAGGCACTTCTGTTATAGTTCCATGCCAGTTTCTAGTAAGTTCAAAAGAGGTGGATATATTTGTGATCATCAAATAAAAAAGACCATATACATAACTTGCAAACAATGCCATAGTGAATACAATGGGGATGGTTAACATTTTAAAAGGTCTAATTATATGAGTTGACATCATTTCTCTCCAGTTCAAATGAACAGTTTCCAACCGAGTATGCAAATACCATTTCTGTGTCTTTAACCTTTCAATTTTCACAACTCTTTGTAAGACAATTGGTTCATAAGTCTCTTTTGAGCATATATACATTATGAAAAACAAAACCAACTCACAAAGACCCGAAAACCATTGTGCAATTCTCCATGATTGATCACTTCGGTTACTGTTAATCAATAGAGAACTTATTATTGGACCAAATGAAGCACCATTAGCAACAAAACATGCATACAGCGCAAATGCCACTCCACGAAATGATGGGTCCCATAGATCAGCCAAAACTCCACCAGCAGAAACGATTGGAGCTCCTGCAAAGAAACCCGCCAGAAACCTACAAATCATTATTGAGGGAACATTATAAGCGATTGAAGTTGCAAAAGTAAAAATACATGAAATGAAAAAGGGAATCAGAACACCTACTTTTCTACCATAAACTTCAGATAAAGGTGCAAATATCATTGGACCGAATGCAATACCAAGAATATATAATGAGATAGTTAGAACTGATGCCTCTCTATCTAAATGATAAAGTTCCTTCATTTCTTGTGTAAAATAAACAGAAGACGTAGTTGTAGAATTAAACTGTGCAGCAAATGTCACCAAACTGTATGAAATAGTGTAACAAATTTTAGTTTTAAATGGCCAATTTCTTGGTTTCATTGGGTTTTCTTCTGAAAATGTAACTAATCCATCTTCATCTAACTGGAGTGATTTTTTATTGAATAAATCCTCATCACTAATAATTGAGCTTTCAATTGAAATAGCATCAACAGGCTTTTCTAGACTATACTCTTGGTTTTCCATTCTTTATATTATAGTCACAAAATTTAATTTCGAGTTAGTGTAAGAGATGGTTCAGAAATTGACAATCTGTGAAAATTTCATCATCATCAAAAAGTATAAATATATAATATATATTGTATAAAACTTGATGAAAACAAACCCTTGCTGTTTGATAAACCATTTTTTCAAAAAAAATAAAAAATAAAAAGATATCAAAAAGTTATCAAGAAAGTCAAGATAATGCAAATGTGGTGACTAACTTTCCGTTTATTTTTAGCGTTAACTTTCCTGGAATAAATTATAACAAATGCAAACTTTCCGTCAATTACTGCTTTTGGAAAGTGAGGACTTTATATTTTTACCGCTTATCTATAAATGTTGTTATCTTTTCTTTGTTTTTATAAGTGACGCCGTTATCTCTTATTAGGCTAAGACATTTGCTGTTATCTCTGACATCTATGATGCTTTACCAACAAAAGGAAAGATGAAAAATATGCATTGATAATCAATATATACTATTAAGTTTTGTCTATATAAGCAAGTGTTTTCCTCTAAAATTTAAAAATAACATTCACAGTTAAAATCACTTATTTTTTAAGAAAATTATAAATCTTTTATATAATAACAATCGTTAACAAAACTATAAAGAAAATGGATAATAAATCTAGTGAAGATAAAAATGGTGATTACACATTGGAAGTATCAAGTGTAAACGATCTAAATCCAATCATTTCTACAATTGTTTCATTAGATGGCAAAAAAATTCAAGTTCACGAAAAGGATGCTGATATTGCGATGCAATATATTGATGATGTGACAAATGTTGAATTTGATCCTGAATACGAGAAAAAAGTGTTAAGAAAAATTGATTTCAATATTTTGCCAATTATAATTGGTTTAATGTCTTGTCAATTGATGGATAAAACCACTAATTCATATGCTTCTATTATGGGTTTGCAAAAAGGTTTGAACATGTCATCAAAAGAATATAGTTGGGTTGGTTCTTCTTTCTATTTTGGTTATTTAGTGTTTCAATATCCAGCAAATCGTTTGCTTCAAAGATTACCACTTTCAAAAACATTATCTACTGTTGTTATTATCTGGTCTGTTATCTTGATGTGTCATGCCGCTTGCACAAATGCGGCTGGATTTTTAGTATGTCGTGTTTTTCTAGGTGTTTGTGAAGGATTCATGAATCCAGCATATATTTTACTTACTTCACAATGGTGGAGAAAGAAGGAACAATTTTTAAGAACTTGTATTTGGTGGGGTATGCAAGGTTTTGGTACAATTTTAGGTGCTGGTATTGCTTATGGGTTACAAGTTCATCGTATTGGTAATCATTCTTTTGAAAATTGGAAATGTGTTTATATAATCACTGGTTGTATTACTTTATTACTTGGTTTAATTAGTCTTGTTCATATTCCTGATGTTCCAACTAAAGCTTGGTTTTTAAACGAAAAGGATAAACTTTATGTTGTTGAAAGGGCAAAAGAAAATCAGCAAGGTTTTGGTAATCAAAAATTCAAACTTAACCAACTTAAAGAGGCTATTTTTGACCCATGTTCTACAATATTTTTCTTTTATGGAATGTCATATGCAATTCCAAACGGTGGTTTTACTAATTTTGGTTCAATGTTGCTTAAAGGAGATTTTGGTTTCTCTACCGCTGATGCCCTCTTAATGAATATGCCAGGTGGTGGTATTGATATAGTTTTTCCATTCATGGTTGCTATAATCAATTATTATGCTTTAAAGAATCAAAGATTAATTTCATGTGTTATAGTTAACATACTTGTTGTTATTGGAATGTGTTTATTAAATTTTACTGATCATAGAGGCTCAAAATTAGCTGGTTATTTAAGTTTTTATATGGCTACAGCTTCTTCTGCTGGTATTTGTTCCATAATTTCTTCTAATGTGGCTGGTAACACTAAAAAAATTGTGGTTAATATGTTTTTCTTAGTCGGCTATTGTACAGGTAATATTATTGGTCCTCAAACATTTAAATCATCACAAGCCCCAGGGTATGCTGGAGCAAAAGCTGCCATGTTAGCTTCTTTTGCGGCAGGTACACTTTTAACATTTTCATTATATGTTATTTATACTATAAGAAATAAAAGAAAGGATAAGCTTGTTGAAGATTTAGGTGAGAAATACGTTGTTCCTGACAACATTGCATTTGCAGACTTAACTGATATGGAGAATCCAGAATTTAGATACTCCTTATAGATTTACGTATACATGCTTTAAACATTCTTTTAAACAATATTTTTTACTTTACCTTTTTACTTTTAACTTTAACTATTTTTATTCCTTTTATTGTTCTTTTTTTCTTTGAAAATTTTGATTTATATAAATTTATAATATCTAAATAGAGTGATTTTCAATAAATGCTTTTCTTAAAAAAAAAAGATCTTTTTTCATCAATTAAATAAGACTTTATTTTTAACTGAAACCCACTTTCACATTCAAAAAAAAAAGAGATATCAGTATATCTAAAGCAGAGATCTGCCAATTACATGAGGTAAATTAAGTAACTAGTAACTAGGTAAACAGCCACCCGATTTGTTGATATTATTACTATGGCGCTTATCGCTTATCGCTTTCCGATAGCTGAAAATTGGGTAATTTGTTAAATTTCCGAGTTTCCTTTTTTGGAATTTCTGTTTTTATTTCTTTCAGCAATTATTTACAAATTTCGTAAAGATAATCAATAAATTCACATAGTGGTGATCATTGATAAAAAAAAAATGGTACGATCAAATGTGTGTTTTTTTTTAATAAATACCCTTTCTTTTTAATCATCTATATAAATTGAACATTGCCTTTTACATGAGAAGTTAGTTTACTTGTTTTCATCACACAATTTCAAAATTCATAGAAACTAAAGAAAAGTCAAAGAAAACAAACAACAATAACAATAATTAACAAGATGGAAAAAGATAGTAAAATTATAATTATTGGTGCTGGTGTTATGGGCTTGTCAACGTTATACTCTTTGCTTGAGCAAGGGTATACAGATATTAGTATTTTTGACAAACGTGATTACTTAGTCCAGAAATATAAATATTCTGAAGGTTGTGATAGTCCATCCTCAGATATTAATAAAATATTCCGTTCATCTTATGGTTCTGAAGTTCATTATCAAAAAATGTCAGAAACTAGTCGTAAGAAATTTTTACAATGGAATGAAGAAATCAAGAAGAAAAATTGGGAAGGGGGTGAACCACTTTATTTTAATACAGGAAATGTCCACTTAACTGATAAAAAAGACTTACCAATGTTTGAAAAGCTTACTTTGGAAAACATGCCAAATGAATCTATTTGTATTTCTGATCCGGATGCCAAAGAAAGAGCAATTGCAGCAGGCTTGGATGGTTGTTCTGTTGATCCATTTAGGAACAGACAGAAGGGAAAACATTTACAAGGTTTGTTAGATACAACTGGAGGTATGACTTTGGCTGACAAATCTTGTAGATGGGTTCTAAGTAAGTGCTTAGCAATGGGAAATGGTAAATTAAAAACATATTTTGGTGAAGCAGGAACATTCAAAGAACTTTTAAATGAGTATAATAAAGTTTCAATGGGTAAAAAGTGTGTTGGTATTAAAACAATAGATGAGAAAATTCATTTCTGTGACCATCTTATTGTTTGTGCTGGACCATGGACTAATGAGATAATTCCAGAGGCAAATGAAAAATTAGAATCAACTGGAGGCTCTGTTTGCTTGATAAAAGTCGATGATCCTAAAATCCGTGAAAAATATGATAAAACTAGATTTCCTACTTGGACTTACAAAGTAAGAGATGGTGCCATTGGAGGCCTTTATGGATTTCCATACACTGAAGGTTATATAAAAATCGGTTATAGAGGCTTAAAATGGATTAATCCATCTGGAGGAATCAACTCAAAGGTTAAAACTAAATGGAGTTCTGGTGACACAGAAACAAATATTCCATTGTTTGCCTTGAAACAAATTAAAAATTTTATTAGAGAAAATATTCCTGAAATTAAGAAAATTTCAATGACAAGACTTTGCTGGTATAGTGATAGTGAAGATAATGATTATCTTATTTCATATTGTCCATATTATGAAAATAATTCCGTTTTTGTTATGGGTGGGGACTCTGGCCATGCTTTCATGATGTTGGGTAGTATTGGCGATGTTGCTGTTGATATCATGAATAATAAGGGAGATTTATTTTTAAAAGAATTATTTTCTTGGTCGAGAAAAAGAGAAACTTTAAATGTTATTAACGGAGGTGAAAATGATCCTAGGTGTTTAGTTAATACTAAAATGTCAACTCCAAAAGACTGGTGGATTAACGATAATGCCAAATTGTAAGGAAAAAAATTGTTTTTAAATTTAGAAGTATATAATTTTATATTTATTTTGTTTTTATATAATATAAAATAGATTGTCACATATATTTGTTTGTTCCATATAAAAATTTAAATAAAAAAATAAATGTTTGATTTGTTTAATTAATTAAAACATTATGAAAACCATATTTGTTTTGAAAGATTACAAATTAAATAAAAAGGAATTATAATTATAAAAAAATTAACTTTTTATCTAAGATTTTTACTTAAAGATTTTTTCAGTAACGGGTCTTACTTCTGGAACTTTGACCAATCCCTTTCCTTCTTTAAGTTTAAATTGGGTTGCTTTTAACAAGTTATAGATAACATCTAATATAGGAGTTTGAACTTTTAATTCCCTAGCAACAACCAATAAATTACCTAAAATCACTTCTAACTCGATTGGATTACCTTTTTCAACATCAACTAACATTGAAGGTTTAAACCAATCTCCATCATCAGAATGAACAACGGAATTAATAACATCCTCTGGTAAATCGACACCATCTGCCTTAGCGACATTAATAACTTCATGCATTGCAGGAATTGAAACTGACTCAAGTGTACCTGCCATTTCTAATCTACCAGTATCAACTCTAGTTAATGCACATACTGTATTCAATGTTGCATTGTAAACCAATTTTCTATATCTGTACCATTTAACATCAGGAAAATATGAAATAGTATTTTTATCATTACTATATAATTCTACAAACTCTTTGGCTTTAGCTTCTTGTAATTCTTTTGTAAAATTAGGATTATCAAAATAACTAATTAAGCATTTATCATTTTGAGTTTGAGTAATAGTACCATTATGATTATGTGATCCAATATGAGAAACACCTGATAGACAATAATTATTTGGATATTTTGCAATAAATGGACGACCTAAATCAAAACCATTTTGAATTAACACAATTGTTGTTTTACCCGGTGTGATTGCAGGTGACGCCACATCTTCTGGTTTAATAACATCTGGTAAATTTTTCGTGGTTATAATAACATAATCATAAATTTTTCCATCATTTGCAGCTGCTTCAACTGTTGGATAAATATTATCTGGTTTCCAACCTTTAATATTTCCATAATCACATGAATTGATATTCCATCCATGCTCCTTTACCTTTGTATAATCACTACGAACCACAACTGAAACTGATGATTTTTTATTATATACAAGACCGCATGCCACAATTGTACCAACTCCACCGGTTCCAATTAAAAGTAAATTTGGTAATGCCATTTGTTTATTTGTTTGGTAACTTCTAGACTAATTAAGTTCTTAACTAATTAAAATTTAATTATACTCTTAACAAAAAAAAAGAGTAAATAAAGTAAATAATTATACCACTAAGAAAAATAAAAAAAAGGAAGAGAAAGGAATAATATCTTAGGGTGGCTGAATCTTATATATTTATAATAATAATGATAAAAATAAATGACAAATTAACACAATATAAAACATTTTATTTAACAACGGGATTTATTTATCCCTCGAGATGTTTTTTGTTCTCTTTCCTATGTAAAATATTTCTTCGGAAAGATACGCAATTTCCATATTGAGATAATTTACGATAAGCGATAACGTCAATATTGAAAATAATTAATTGGCGCTTATTACCATTTATAGTATATTCGATAATGTAAATTATATAAAAGAAACATATTTAGTTTTATACTGACTAATCATATTTATCAAATTCAGGTTTCCAATATTTACGAAAAGCTGGTTTGTAAGCAGCCCCTAATTTAGTAATTTGTTCAATTTCCGAAGAATTCAATGTCCAATTGAAAATTCCTTTATACTCTTCAAAACGTTCCGCTTTTGATGTTGTTGTAATAGGAATAATTCCAATTTGAATTGTCCATCTTAAGAGAACTTGTAATCTTGTTTTAGAATATTTTTCCCCAATTTGATCTAAGTAAGATACAAAATTTAAACCAGCACTTTTGGAAATGTCCGCAACAGTAATTGGACTTAAAGGAGAAAATGCTTCAATGGTTAGGCCTTTTGATTTACAAAATTCAACAATTCCAGGTGTTTGATTTTGTAAAAATGCACTAAATTCTATTTGATTGACCATTGGATTTGTTTTTGTTGTATCCCAAATTTCATTAATATTATCAACAGTAAAGTTAGAAACACCAATTCTTTTAACTAATCCTTCATCATAACATTTTTGCATATATTTCCATGCTTCTTTTAAATCAAATCCATGAATTTCCTTCTTAATAAAGGGAGAATGAATAAGATATAAATCAATATAAGGAGTTTCTAAAGTTTCAAGCAAGACCTTAACTCTTTCATAAGGATTTTTGAATTTGGAATGACTTTTATATGACTCATCACCAATATAGTATTTATCTGTAATAAAGAGATCCTCTCTTTTGATTTTCGTTTTCAAAGTTCTTTTTAATGTTTCCTTTAATTCTTGATCGTTGTCATAAATTTCAGCAGAATCCAAATGAACAAAACCTCTTTCAATCGCTGTTGTAAAGATATTCACTAATTTTTCATTAAATGGTAAGTTTGATGATCTTTTATAATATGCTGTGCCAGAGCCAATACCAAGCAAAGGAATGCCATTTTCTGATTTAGGTAATTCAAAATTCATGTTTGCTTAACTGAAAAAACCTATTTGCTTCTGAAGAAAAATAATAATAATATTAACGAGTCACACCTTTTTTTTACAATACACCAAATTAGTTATTTTATATATATTTAATTTACTTTATATAAACTGAAAAAATCAAAATGGTCCTGAGTTAGATAAGAGGATAGAAAATCCGAGGAAGAAAATTTGCGGTTAATTCCGCTCTCAAACTTCCGCTATTTTTTCTAATGTTGATAAAACAATTTCGTTATCTTTATCAAAAAATTATAGATTACTAAATACAATTTTATTTTTATAAATATCCATATTCCTATTACTCAGTTTATCCAAAGGTAAATTTATGAAAACTTCAGAGGTAAGCAACATTTATTCTTTACCTCTTTGAATTTTTTTCAAGTAACTATACCTATTTCAATCAAAACTTTTTTTTTCTTCATAGTCAATTAATGTCTTATTATCCTACTCAAGATGAACTTCCACCATTAGGTGCATTGTGTTTAGATTATACTGATGATATTCACAGACCACCAGGAGATGTTATCATGTCACATAGTTATGAATTTCCTGTTATTCAAGAAAAAATTAATGGTGCAACACTTTGGAAGGTTGTTGATACTAATTCTTTTACCCCAGAATATTTTCAAACATTTGTTAATGCATGTAAAAATCTTCAAGCAAAGGGTTGTATTGGTATTATTACATCATGCGGCTTTTTAGCCCAGATACAAAAACGTCTTGCATGTGAAATTGATATTCCTATTGCAACAAGTAGCTTGTTACAGGTTCCATATGTTCTGAATATTATTTCACCAAAGAAAAAAGTTGCTATTATTACTTTTGATCCAACAACTTTATCCAAAACACATTTTCAAGGAGTTGGAATCAATGATGAAATGCTGGAAAGAGTTGTAATAGCCGGTTGCAAGCCTAATGGTCCATTACATAGAATTATTGTTGATGGTGATTCATATGTTCATGAGGAACTTGAGGAAGAATTGGTTAATATTTCTCTGGAAATTATAAAACTTAACGACTCTTCAATTGGTGCATTTGTATTAGAGTGCACTCAAATGCCCCCTTATGCAAAGGCAATCCAGAAGGCAACAAATTTACCAGTTTTTGATGGAATTACTATGGTCAATTGGTTTTACTCAGGGTTACATTGTAAAAATGTTCCCGAAGATGAAAATAAAGAAGATGGCCTGAGGAAAAGAAAAAGAAGCCAAAAAGAAAAAAAAGAAATGTAATCTATAATTAGAAATTTATTAGTATTTAGTTATTAATGTATAATTTTTATATAAAATTATATGGGAAAGTTGAGACTATCTTCCATCTCATTAAATAGACCACGCAAATATTTATCACCGGTAGTATCCAAAAATTCCCATAAAGAATCTAAACCTCTTTCAGTTGCTGATGCATCAGATGTATTAATTGATGATAAAGTACACCTATTAGACAAACTTTCGTTTTCATTGCCAAATAAGTTAACATGACTAATTTTATCTACAAATTGTTTTCCATTTAGATAAGAATCTATTTCAATACTGCCATCAACAAATACACCACTATTTATGTTATCCTGTTTGACACCCGAAATTTCCTCACCAACATCACCAGAATCAATATAAGAATTTACTATAGTTGACAGTCTTTCAAAAGAATCCCTAAATCTTGATGCAGAACTCCACCGTTCTGCCAAAACATATAAAATAGTTTGACAAGCACTTATTGTTTCATATACTAAACTTTTTCTTTTCCATTTCAAAACTTTCAAAGTACGATCAAGCCAAATGCAGTATAAAAAAGAAATTCCAGAAACAAAACAGCAGTGCATTGCAGACCAAGTATAACTCAGTTTCCTTTTCAAGTGCATATTTTTATAGTTAATACAAACAGAAGATGCACTTTCTGTAAATACTTTAAACCATTCTAGATCACGTTTTGGGGGTTTAGTCTTAGATTTAGCAATTTCTAAAACCACAGGTCTCAAAAGGAGAAGAATTGAATTATGATATGATATTAAAGACCAATTATCTGTTTCAAACGTCGAGCAAGCATCATCTTTATATGGAAATGTTGACATCCAATCATTCAATTCCAATAAAATACTTACTCTAGTTGTATCAAAATCTTCTGATTTATCAATTAATTGAACTGGTTTGTAAATGAATGTGGAGATACTTGATTGGATCCTCCTTAATCTAACAACATGGCAACCAACCTTTGTATCTTCTGTCTCTAATGGAAATGGTGCATCAATTTCAATATCAGAAATACTGAATGGTCTCCCTAAAACCAATCCATTGATTCTTTCGATACCATAAGCAGACCAGAAAATTCTTGATTTTAAATCTTCTAATGCCCTTTGTTCATTTGTTATAGATTCATTTTTTCTATGATAAGGTTTTCTATGCAACCCTAAAACAACAGCTGTTCTGATTGCTAGTCCAACTGCTTGCCAACCTGGTACTCCATCTGGCATTTTCTGTGAAAAAACTGACATTAGCAAAAATGCCTGAACTGTATATATATTAACAGATTCAATAACTCTTTCAACAGATTCAAATGCCTTTAAATAATACGATTTTGTGTAACTAGATGATATTTTATTGTTTGAAGCATCTTGAATTTGTGAACTTATGGCGAAAATCATAAAAATAAAAAAATTTGGAATACTATCAGAATTATTTTCTTTAACTACAAGATCAAAACATTTCTCAATAAAGGGCCAATCTAGAAATGGATATTGACATTGTACAGATTTTTTATAGCATAACAATAATTGATTTGAAGTTTCCAGGTTTGGGAATCTGAATGGAAGTTCAAAAATAAAACCTGAATTTAACTTATCTGGTTCTGAATTCGAATTCAAAGGGAAACAATTGATTGAAGTACTAATAGCCTTAGCAATTGAATAATCTGAGGTTTCCCCAATGTAACAAGGCTCACCTCCAGCTCCCAAAGATATAAATCCTACTTCTTGTGCAAGATCCTTATTTTTATTAGCTATAGGTGGATATTTTTGTTGTAAATTTGAGTCTTCATAAATTGAATCAGAGGAACTTGACAAATAAATATCCGGTGAGTTTTTCTCTGATTTCAAATCATGTAATTTATCTTCTAGATCTTTAACGTAAGTTTCTAGCTCTTCTAAATAATCCCTTCTAATTTCTCTACCTGTAGGACAATATATCATAGTACATGGAATTCCATGTTTTTCACAATTGGAACAAGTTGGATATTTTCCATCACATTTTTTTCTTTTCTTTTTACATGAACAACAAGCAGCCATTTGATGTTTGCCATTAGATCTCCTCTTACGAAGAATTTTACCCTTTTCCTCCACTTCATTATTTTTTTTAGAAAATTTAAGTATTGATATTATAGGATTATTTTCTTTTAAAGTTGGTTTAATTGGTGAATTTCCATCGTTCTTTTCAAAAGTTTTAGATGGAATAGCATTTAACATCAACTCAATATTTTTTGACATTTTATTTATTTTGATCTATAGCTTGACAAAATAGAAAAAATAAGTGATATATTTGTTAAGAAAAGAGAAAAATGAATTCGAAATAACAGGTTTTCAAAAAGATTGATTAAAATTGATAAGAGAGTACCATTTTTGTGGCTGTGTGGCAATTAATTTATTAGAAATCTCAGAAAAGGCGGAAACTTTGCACTTTCCCAAACAGGAAAGCGAAGTATAAAATTGTTATATTCTCAACTTTTAATAGAAGATAAGCTAATTACTAATATTTAAAGCTGATAAATGATAAAACAAACTCGGTATTTTTCCTAAATATTTCTTTAAAAAAAGTTGTCTTTGTGTAAATCGTTAAGGTATAAGTTTATAACAAAGAGGATTTTAATATTTTGCTTTTATACAACTACCATTCATATATTTTATAAGATCATTTGACAAATACTTTGGGATTAAATTATTCATTTCTAAATCTATATCTAAATTATCCAGAAGCAAAAGAAGAAAGTTGAGTTGTTTAGTTCTAATATGCCTAAACATATGCCTAAAAAAAATGTTGGAGTGAAACCTAAAAGTGTCATTCAAATATCAATTTGATTAATAAAAACGTCACACAATTAACAAATGATTCAATTCAGAAATATAATAAGGACACGATAAACATTTAAATCAACATGACATAATGACAAATATTTAGAATTACAATTTAACACAAAAAGTGCCAAGTTTTTTGTAATTCCATAACAATACTGATTAAGTCATATATTATTATATAATATTTACGTAATAAACATGCAAATTTGAGACTAGAATTTTGCGTATTTATTACTAATACACATAAAACAAAATAAATTCATATTGCAAGGATACGGTTATTAAATTAATGTGTGATCTTAAGAATAGTAATAATATATCTCATGCAATGTAAATTATGTAAAATGTATGATGTATTATACCATATATATTACAAATAATCATTGGCAAATATCTCATATAGATCCACATAGAACAAAAAGCTTACAAATTGAAAATAACCAAGAAAATTACAGTTGGGCGATAAACCGTTTTTCAAGTTTTTTTTTTGACATATCCCATGTTTTTATTATATTACTTATATGTAAGGTACGTCAGATTTGTGTAAGTTTTGATTTTGTATTTGTAATCTTTGGCCTGTTCTCGTTTCTTTTCAATTAATAATGATGTATTAGTATTATCATCATTTTAAATTATATGACTATTAAATCAATAGGTCATGTATGTGACCAAAAATGTAATTATATCAAATCCGGTAATTTATATTAGATAAAAAAAATGATATAAATATGAGTATAATTTCATCAATTAATTATTTTTATATCATTAGTTTTTGACTTTTATAAAATATATGTATAAAAGAAATTATTCTACATAATTACCAAAGAATTACAGATTCTATAAAAAGCAATGCCACAATTAATAAGAAAGATTAAAGACAAATTTCATAATGATAAATCAAATGTTAATTTGATGATGTATACAAAAAATAATCAACAAAAATTTGGAATTGATTCCAATAATATACCACGTAATCATATGATGGACACTATTTCTAATGAAGAAGGTGCAAAATTTTTAGGTTTAAAAAATAATCCAAAATTACATTATACTGATGAAGCAGTTAATAAAAATATAATGTTTCATACTATTTCAAATGAACAAGCTGATTTATTATCAAAAGGTTATGAAATTAATAATGATCATTCAAAACCAAGAAATAAATTATTGGATATAATACCAAATGAAGATTTTGAAAATGAAGAGAAAACTAATAACCCATTATTAAGTGTTAATAGTGATAGACTGTTGTAAATTTAAATTCAAGCTTTAAATTTATATAAATTTTATTTTATCTATTTTTTTTTATATTTTCTTTTATCATGTCTCATTATATAAATCTCTTTTATAAATTTTTTTCTTTCAAAATATATGTTGTTAATTAATTTTTATTGTAAATTTAAATAAATAAAATGTTTTTATATTATAAAAAATGTTATAAATGAATATAATAAATATTTATTAAATGAAAGTAAAAAATTCAATTTTACCTAATTTACATCTTTGATGCAGTTGCAAAATACTTACCAGCATAAATTGCTTTATCACCTAATGCTTCTTCAATTCTTAATAATTGGTTATATTTAGCCATTCTTTCAGATCTAGCTGGAGCACCTGATTTAATTTCACCAGCTCTTAAACCGACAGTTAAGTCAGCAATAAAAGTATCTTCAGTTTCACCAGATCTATGAGAGACCATAACACCCCAACCTGCATCGAAAGCATCATGAGCAGCTTGAATTGATTCTGATAAAGTACCAATTTGATTAACTTTTAATAATAAACCTGAAGCTGCTTTCTTTTCAATTGCAGTTTTAATTCTTAATGGGTTAGTAACAGTTAAATCATCTGCAACAATTTGAATTGGTAATTTACTGAAATTATTAGTCCAAGTTTCCCAATCATCTTCAGCGAATGGATCTTCAAGAGAGACAATTGGATATTTAGAAACTAATTCAGCATATAAATCACCTAATTGATGACCAGTTAAAGCTTTTGAACCATCAGAATTTGGATTTTTATAATCAAGATCATATTTACCATTTTTATAAAATTCAGATGATGCAGAATCCATTGCAATTTTAACAATACCTTCATAACCAGCTGCTTTAATTGCTTCCATAATTAAATCTAAAGCTTCTTGAGGAGTTGAAATATCTGGAGCGACACCACCTTCATCACCAACATTACCAGCAGATTGACCATATTCTTTCTTTGCTAAAGATTTTAAATGATGATAAACTTCAGAACCAATTCTTAAAGCTTCAGAGAATGATTCAGCACCAGTTGGAGCAATCATAAATTCTTGGAATGCTAATGAACCACCAGCATGAGAACCACCATTAAGGACATTCATAAATGGAACTGGTAAAACAAATGGTTTTTTTGAATCTGATAATTTTGCTAAATAAGCATAAAGTGGTAATTTTTCATAAGAAGCAGCAGCTTTTGCAACAGCCATTGAAACACCTAAAATTGCATTTGCACCTAATTTACCCTTATTTGGAGTACCATCAAGATCAATTAAGAATTGATCATATTTTTTTTGTTCAGTAACTGGAATTTTTTCATTAAGAATTGCAGGTGCAATAATATTATTAACATTTGAAACTGCTTTTGTAACACCTTTACCTAACCATTTTGATTTATCACCATCTCTTAATTCTAAAGCTTCATGAACACCAGTTGAAGCACCAGATGGGACAATTGCGGAGAAGATACCATTTTCAGTTGTTAATTCAACTTCAACAGTTGGATTACCTCTTGAATCATAAACGGTTCTTGCATGACATTTTGTAACAACGGACATTTTTTATGTTTTTTTTTTTAATTTATTAAATTATAGTAATTAAACTTAATTGATAGAATAAATTTAAAAGAATTGAAGAAGAAATAAAGAAATTAGGAAGAAGAAAAAGAAAGAGTGGAAGAGAAAAAAAAGGGAATGAAGAGAAAAAAAAGGGAATGAAAGGAAAAGAATGAAAGGAAAAGAATGAAAGGAAAAGAATGAAAGGAAAAGTAAACATCTATAAAAGTAGAAATCAGTTTAAACAAGTGGCAAGAAAGTCACCATCATCACCATCATCATCATCAACATCATAATAACCATCACCAAATAAATAAATAATTTAATTGAGTGGGGTGAACCGTGAACCGTGAACCGTGAACAGCATGAATTAAATTGTGAATAAAATACTTACAGTGAACCGTACAGTGTTTAACTTAACAATAAGAAATTAATTAATTACATGATCTCCGGGACGTGAAATCCCGGACATAAGCTGATTTTAAAATATTTATTTATTATTTTAAAGGCTGTGCTATGAAGCTTGCCCACGTGACCGCGTCGATAGTCGCAGAGACTGTGGCTTTTTAAATTGTTTTTTTTTTTTTTTTTTAATTTTTTTAATTAATTTTTTTAATTAATTTTTTTTATTAATTTTTTTTATTAATTTTGAATTTTTGGGCATTTTAAAATTTAATTGATAAGGATTTCAATATTTAATTAATTATTAAAATAATTATCCTATCCTTTTATCTTTATTGTTTATAATATCTTCTTTATATATTTATTTGATTCATCAATTAATCATTTAATCATTTATTAAATAATTTAATAATTAAAATGGTCTCTTTGTCCTTATTACCTTTTATAACTTCTTTATTACCTTTTACAAAACCAATCCCTGGTAATTCACCAATTGAACAATGTGATATATCAACAGATCAAACTTTAAAACTTTATAGTATAGATTTATTACCAAATCCACCTGAAAGGGGTACAAATTTAACAATTACTGCATCAGGTTTATTATTTGATGATATTAAAGAAGGTGCTTATGTAGATGTTGTTGTAAATTATGGTTATATTAAATTATTAACTCAAACTTATGATTTATGTGATGAATTACCAAATGTTGATATGACTTGCCCAATTAAAAATGGTGATTATACTTTAACAAAAACTGTTGAAATTCCAAATGAAGTACCACCTGGTAAATATACTGTCTTTGCTAGAGCTTATAATAAAGATGATTCAATGATTACTTGTTTAACTGGTACAGTAGAATTCCCTCAATTATTATAATTATATATATATATATATATATATAATTATATAATTAATTATTATTTTCCATTATCTTTCTTTATATCTTTTTCTTTCTATATTCTATTTTTATTTTAATATATTATATATATGATAAATAAATAATTATCTAATCTATTTCTGAAATTAATGTCTTTGTAAATTAAATTATCTTGTCTTTTTATCTTTTTCATGGTAAAAAAATAAAATGCATTTAGTGAATGTATGTTATATTCACAAGAGTATCATTATAAAATTATATATATATATATATATATATATATATTATAAAGTATTAATGACAATACTATAATAAAGGTGTTGTATCATTAAATTTATTATTATTAATTGTATTATTTATATTATTAGTTTCATTTATATTATTTTCATCAGTAATATTCAAAGATAAATTTTCTTCATTTCCTGTATTTATTGTTGGATTAATATTTTCAATTTCTTCAACTTCTTGTACGAAAATTTGATCTAAATTAATTCTCTTTTTAATATATTTTAATTGCCATTTAATTGGTAACCAATTAATAAATCCTTCTTTTTCAAATTCACTACGTAAATGTAACATTAAAATAATGAAAATCCAAAATCCTATATAAGATAAAATTGAACCATAAGTTGCAGTATTACTCCAACCTAATAAAGCATTAAAAATCATCCAACCACCATCTGTTAATCCATTACAACAATTTACATGCCAAATTGTATTTGAAATATCATAACTACCAGGACCTGAACCAGTTTCACTTGTATCTTGTCCACATCTTCTAACAAATTGTTCTAATTCTAAAAACCAAAAACCTCTTGACATTAAACCAGCTGCAACTAAATAAAGGAAACAAGTTGAACCAATTAAAAAATATTGAATTGACATATGATTACCACCACTATAAAGTAAATAACCAATTGAAAATCCTAATAAACATCCACAAACAATTGCTAATGGGAAAGAAGTTACAGGTTGATTAACACCAATTCCACCAACAAAAACAACAGCTTCAAGACCTTCTCTTAAAGTTGTAATAAATGGTAAAAATGCTAAAAAATATTTTTCTTTTAAATTATTATTTTTAAATTCATTATTATTTTCATTAATTAAATTATTAATTTCATCGTTACTTTCATTATTATTATTATTATTACTATTATTATTATTATTATAATTTGTAATATGATTATTAAGTGATTTAAAAGATTTATCTAAATTTACTTTCCATTTATTTTTCATTGCATTTATTCTTAATAAAGCTACACCCATCATTGCAATTATAATACTTGATAAAATTGAGAAAACACCTTCCCAAATTCTTTCAGCATAAGACCATAAATCAGTTCCAATAAAATAAAATAATGTTATAAATATACCACCAATTATTATACAAATACCTAAACCACCAAAAGCACCTAACCAAACTTGAAGTTTCATATTTTTATAAATATTTGGATCAATTAATAAATTACCATTAATTGGATCAATTGCATTTTGTCTAATAAATGATAATAAAACTGAAACTATAATTGCACTTTCAATAGTTTCACGTAATATTATAAAGAATATTTGAACACTAAAATAATCTTCAAAATCCATTTTATTATTATTGTTGTTGTTATTGGATTACTCTTAAGGAGTAATCAAGGGAAAAGAAAACTTTGAAAACATAGAAAACATAGAATTTAAGGGAAAGCAAAAAAAAAAACATGTTACAAATTAGTTGTTAAAAATATTACATGCTCATTATTATTTAGTGAAATTTCTTCGTCTAATTTTAACTCCGATAAATTCGCAGTCACGTCACGTGACGCGTCGACAGTATATATCATGCTTAAATTTTTTGACCCTTTAAAATCATTTACACATTTGTTTTTATTACAATTATTTTTAGAAGAAGGTGAAAAATCTTTATGTTTTAGTAAATTCAGATTCTAATTCCGTTGTTTCCGTTGAATCAAATAAACCAGTCTCATCTTCATCAAATTTAATGTCCTTAAAATTTTCTTGAAAATAATTTATAAACTTCACCGATATTTTAGAGGTACCTATTAACTTTTCATTAAGATCGGAATTCGATACTTTTCCATCAACTTTTCTTCTTTTATTTGCATAATCATGATTGTCTAAATTACTCATATTTGATACTTTAATTTAGGGCCACTTATTATTAAATTAAAAAATTATATACTTTAAATTTGACAATTAGATTTAAAAATAATTGAAAGGTTGTGGTATAAAATGTTATATTATTAATCTAAATAGGAAATAAAAAATATAAAAAATATAAAAAATATAAAATTATTGAAAAATGTAAAAATTAAGTTTCGTGTTTATTCCGAATTAGGAAATTTGTATGCACACCGCCTTAAACTTTTCAAATTTATAGAATTTCCACTTCCTAATTGGGAACAAAAAAACATTTTTGTTCTTGAATTATGTGAAAGTAAAACTATCAATATAATCTTTCAAAAATGGGGATTACAAATATGTAATTATAATTTAAAAATTCAGACTGGAAAGTGCTCAAATATTGAATTGAAAAAATCGTAATTTTCAATTTTGAAATTTATTATGGGAAATTTAGAAAAAAATCAAGTTTTTGCAGAATTTTCATCGTTTTGTTAGCGAAACCAACTTTTTACTATGGAAGAATTTCCCACGGTGAATTTAATTAATTTTAATATACCATCACGTGACGTTGCTAGATTTTCACTTCCATCCGTACACCGCCCCATGCCCCCACCCGCCGAATTGCCACATTTTGCCGGAGGCTTTAAAATTTTTATTTTATTTTTTTTTAGTTTCTCCCTTTTTTTTTTTTGTTAAGTGAAATTATTGTCGCAAACACAACGCACACATTATAATTATAATATTATTTAATTTAGTTTTTTATCTATTATATATTACATTGTACGTTTTATTATACACATCTTATCTATTTAAATATTGCTTTTATTTAATATCTCAATTAATTATATCATTTTATAATTATATCTTTAACATATTTATTAGCTCACTCAATCATTTAAACATCTTCTTCTTTTAAAGATGATGGGATTTAATAAAAGGTCAAGACAAAAAACAACTGCACCCGTTAGGGCAAATAAATCATCAACTACAAATTCAAATTCAAATTCAAATAATGGTGGTATTAAAAAGGCAACTTATGAACATACAAAAAAGAAAGAAGTTGGTGTTAGTGATTTAACTTTATTATCAACAATTTCTGATGAATCAATTAATGATAATTTACAAAAAAGATTTGAAAATGGTATTATTTATACTTATATTGGTCATGTTTTAATATCTGTTAATCCATTTAGAGATTTAGGTATTTATACATTAGATGTTTTATTATCTTATAAAAATAAAAATAGATTAGAAGTACCACCTCATGTTTATGCAATTGCTGAAAGTATGTATCATAATATGATTGCATATAATGATAATCAATGTGTTATTATATCTGGTGAATCTGGTGCTGGTAAAACTGAAGCTGCAAAGAGAATTATGCAATATATTGCAGAAGTTTCAGGTTCTTTAACAAATTCAACTTCAATTCAAAGAATTAAAGATATGGTTTTAGCAACAAATCCTTTATTAGAATCATTTGGTTGTGCAAAAACTTTAAGAAATAATAATTCTTCAAGACATGGTAAATATTTAGAAATTCAATTTAATAAAATTTTTGAACCTGTTAGTGCAAATATTACTAATTATTTATTAGAAAAGCAAAGAATTGTTGGTCAAATTAAAAATGAAAGAAATTTTCATATTTTTTATCAATTAACAAAAGCAGCTGATGATAATTATAGACAAATTTATGGTATTCAACAACCTGAACAATATATTTATACTGCAGGTGCTGGTTGTACTTCTGTTGATTCAATTAATGATGTTAATGATTTTACTGAAACTTTAAAAGCAATGGATACAATTGGTTTATCAAAAGATGAAAAAGATAATGTTTTTAGATTATTATCTGCAATTTTATGGATTGGTAATATTAGCTTTATTGAAGATGAAGAAGGTAATTCACAAATTAGAGATACATCAGTTACAAATTTTGTTGCTTATTTATTACAAGTTGATGCTGAATTATTATGTAAATCATTAACTGAAAGAACAATGGAAACTTCACATGGTATGAAAAGAGGTTCAATTTATCATGTTCCTTTAAATCCAACTCAAGCAACTGCTGTTAAAGATGCATTAGCAATGGGTATTTATAATAATTTATTTGATTGGATTGTTGAAAGAGTTAATCAATCATTTCAATCAAATAATCAAGAAATTTTTAAATCAATTGGTATTTTAGATATTTATGGATTTGAAATTTTTGAACATAATTCATTTGAACAATTATGTATTAATTATGTTAATGAAAAATTACAACAAATTTTTATTCAATTAACTTTAAAATCTGAACAAGATGAATATGTTAAAGAACAAATTCAATGGACTCCAATTAAATTCTTTAATAATCAAATTGTTTGTGATTTAATTGAATCAAAGAGACCACCTGGAATTTTTGCTGCATTAAATGATGCTTGTGCAACTGCTCATGCAGATTCTTCAGCAGCTGATCAAACATTTGCTCAAAGATTAAATATGTTATCATCAAATCCTCATTTTGATTTAAGAGGTAGTAAATTTGTTATTAAACATTATGCAGGTGATGTTACTTATGATATTAATTCAATGACTGATAAAAATAAAGATCAAATGTTAAAAGATTTATTAGAAATGTTACAAACTTCACAAGATAATTTCCTTCAAACTTTATTCCCTGATAAAGTTGATGAATCAAATAGAAGAAGACCACCAACTGCTGGTGATAAAATTAAAACAAGTGCTAATTTATTAGTTGATACATTATCACAAGCAACTCCTTCTTATATTAGAACAATTAAACCTAATCAACATAGATCACCAACTGAATATGATACAAAAGCAGTTTTACATCAAGTTAAATATTTAGGTTTAAAAGAAAATGTTAGAATTAGAAGAGCTGGTTTTGCTTATAGACAAACATTTGAAAAATTTGTTGAAAGATTTTATTTATTATCAATTAAAACATCTTATGCAGGTGAATATATTTGGACTGGTGATGCAAAAACTGCAACTGAAATTATTTTAAAAGATTCTAAATTTGATCCATCTGAATGGCAATTAGGTGTTACAAAAGTTTTTATTAAAAAACCAGAAACTTTATTTGCATTAGAAGATTTAAGAGAAAATTATTGGGCTAATAAAGCAAAAGTTATTCAAAGAGCTTGTAGAAAATGGTTAAAAAGAAGAGAAGAAGCTGCTAGAATAATTCAAAGATTATGGAGGGCAAGATCGAAGGGTATTTCACAAGAAAATCAATATACTGAATTAAGAGATTTTGGTAATAAAATTGTTTATGGTAAAAAGCAAAGAAGAAGATTAAGTTTATTAGGTTCAAGAGGATTTTATGGTGATTATTTAGGTTGTAATGATAAAACAGGTGGATTTGGTAAATTTTTAATGAATGCAGTTGGATTACGTGAAAAAATTCAATTTTCTGCAAAAGGTGAACAATTACATTCAAAATTTGGTAGATCATCACAAAGATTACCAAAAATTTTTATTATGACAAAAGATAAATTTATTGTAATTGGACAAACTGTTGTTAATAATAAAGCAAAATATACAATTGAATTTAATAAATTAATAACTCAAATTCCAGAAGTTTCAGTTTCTAATTTAGCAGATGATTGGTTAGCAATTAATTTACATTCTAAGACAGAACCTGATTTATTTATTAATTGTTTATTTAAAACTGAAATGTTAGCAAGATTTAGAAAGACAAATCCAAAAGTTAAGATTAATATTGGATCGACAATTACATATTGTAAAAAACCAGGTAAAAAACATACAGTTAGATTTAAATTAGCAACAAATGTTGGTAATAAGGATGCATATAAATCAAGTACTGTTTCTGTTTCTCAAGGAAATGATGCAAGTTCAAAGAATAGAATAACACCACGTACTAAAACTTCATTTACTGGTGACAAAATTGCAGCATATAAAAGAAGTATTCAAACTCGTAATTCAACACGTACACTTGCAAATGCAGCAATGCCACCATCATATGGAAACCAACAACAACAAAGTTATGAGCAACAAAACTACCCACAACAACAGCAACAACAAACTACAAATAAACCAAAACCTGCTGCTCCTGTTTCAAGACGTCAAGAAATACCAACTTCTTCTATTTCAAATAAAGCTAAACCTGCGGCTCCTGTTTCTAGAAATAGACAATCACAAACATTTAATTCAAATAATATAGCCAAACCATCTCCACCTCCACCACCACCTCCACCACCAGCTGCTGCACCAAAATGGCCAACATTTAGAGCTGAATATGATTATCCTGGTACTAATGGTTCTATGCCATTAACTAAAGGTGATATTGTTTATATTTTACAAACAGAACCAAGTGGATGGTCATTAGCAAAGACATTAGATGAAACAACAGAGGGTTGGGTTCCAACTGCTTATATTGCTCAATGTGATGCCCCAACTACAACAACAACTTCAACTGCAGCACCAGTTGTTAATAATGCAAATACAAATGCATATGCTAATACAACTTCAAATAATAATGATATAGCCAATGGATTAGCAGCGGCACTGATGGAAAAGAAGCAAGAAGAAACCACAATGGCTACCGATTTAGCAGCTGCAATCAGACAACATGCTCGTAGAGAAAGTGATGATGAAGATGATGATGACGACTGGTAAATGTAGAATCTTACTTAAACAATTTACAATTGATTATAAAATAGAAAGAAGATATTTAAACTTTTATGTTTTCTATTTATATTTACCCTGTTTATTTATCCATTAATCCATTTATTTATTTGTCCATTTATTTATTTATTTATCTATTTATCTATTTATCTATACATTGATCTGTTTATTTCTAGTTTATCGTTTATATTATTTTATAATATTATATAAATTATGTGTTAAAATTAAAAGTTTTCATTTATTGCGAGAAATTTTTCATACAAAAAAAAACAAACTTTTAAATTTTTTTTTACTTAATTTCCTGACACCTAACAAAATATTTTTTTTTATTTAAACATTTGGTTTTTTCTTCTTCTTTTTTCTTTAGTCATTTTCCTTTTGTTCAATTCTCCCAAAGACCATTATTAATCATATCAAAGGAATAAGTATGAGTGACATCAACACCGTAGTCCAAGTTCTTGAACAATCGTTAAATCCAAATAGTGCTAAAGATGCTGGAAATGTATTAAAAAGCATGGAAACACAAGTTGGATTTCCAATTACTTTATTACATGTAGTGGCAAATAATGAGACACCAATTCCAATTCGTTTAGCTGGTGCATTATATTTTAAGAATTTAATTAAGAGAAAATGGATTGATGAAAATGGACAATATCAAATTTCCAAACAAGATATTGATATGATTAAAAGTGAAATTGTCAGTTTAATGATTTCATTACCAGATTCATTACAAATCCAAATTGGTGAAGCAATTAGTTTAATTGCAGAGAGTGAATTTCCAAATTTATGGAGTGGATTAATTGATGAGTTAGTTTCTAAATTAACATTAAATGATTTAATTGTTAATAAAGGAGTTTTAAAAGTTGCACATTCAATTTTTAAAAGATGGAGACCATTATTTAGATCTGATGAATTATTTTTAGAGATTAAAATGGTTTTAGATAAATTTTCAGTTCCATTTCTAGAAACTTTAAAACATATTGATTTATTAATCGATCAGAATTTAGAAGATCAAACAAAATTAAAAATTTTATTTGAAAATTTATTATTATTAGTTAAAATTTATTATGATTTAAATTGTCAAGATATACCTGAATTTTTTGAAGATCATATCAATGAAGGTTTTAATATTTTATTGAAATATTTAAAATTTCATAGTAATTTATTAGAAGATCCAAATGATGATGATGAAATTGATTTAGTAATTCAAGTTAAAATTAATATTTGTGAAATAATTCAATTATATACAACTAGATATGAAGAAGAATTTAAAAAATTTATTGAAATTTCAATTCAAATTATTTGGGATTTATTAAATAATATTAGTATTCAACAAAAAAATGATATATTAGTATCAAAATGTTTACAATATATGACTTGTGTTGTTAATTTATCAAGTTATAATTCATTATTTAATAATGAAGAATCAATTAAACAAATTACAGAAAAAATTATATTACCAAATATTAAATTAAGAGAAAGTGATTTAGAAATGTTTGAAGATGATCCAATTGAATATACAAGAAGAGATTTAGAAGGTTCTGATATTGATAGTCGTAGAAGATCAACAACAGAATTTTTAAGATCATTAAGAGATTGTAATGAAAATTTAGTTACAAATATAATTATGAATTATATTAATCATTATTTAGTGAAATATAATGAAGATTTAATTAATAATTGGAAATTAAAAGATATTTCAATTTATTTATTTTGTGCAATTGCATCTAAAGGTTCAATTACAAATTCAGGTATTACAAATACAAATTTATTAGTTGATGTAATTAAATTTTTTACAGAATTTATTTATCCTGATTTAATTGGTAAAGTTTCAAATCCTATTTTAAAAGTTGATTCAATTAAATATATTTATATATTTAGAAATCAATTAACAAAAGAACAATTAATTGAAACATTATCATTATTAACAAGTAATTTTAATGATGATAATTATGTTGTTTATACTTATACATCAATTACAATTGAAAAAATTTTATCATTAAGAAATCCAATTAATCATCAAGAGATGTTATTTAATATAAATGATTTCAATAATGAAATTTTAAATAATTTATTAATTAATTTATTTAAATTAATTTTTAAAATGGGTATTACACCAGAGAAATTATCAGAGAATGAATTTTTAATGAAATGTATAATGAGAATTTTATTATTTAGTAATAATTTAGAATTTAATTCAATAATTGAAATTTTACAAGAATTAATTAAAATTATTGAAATTATTTCAAAAAATCCATCAAATCCAAAATTTTCACATTATACATTTGAATCAATTTGTATAATTTTAAAATTTAATGAAAATAATAATAATAATAATAATAATAATAATCAAAGTAATATTAAAGATTATTTTAATATATTAAAAAGTACATTATTTGGTATATTAGGTAATGATATTCAAGAATTTATACCATATTCATTTCAAATATTATCATTTATATTAGAGAATTATCCAAGTAATGAAGAGATGCCAATTGAATATGAACAATTAATTAAACCCTTATGTTCACCACAAATTTGGGAATTTAGGGGTAATATACCAGCAATTAAAAGATTATTAAGTGCAATAATTAGATTTAAACCTAATTTATTTAATAATTCAAATAATATAACGCCAATTTTAGGTATTTATCAAAAATTAATTTCATCAAAGAGTAATGATATTTTAGGATTTGAATTTTTAGAATGTATTATGATTAATTTAGATATTAATAATTTAAGACCATTCTTAAATGAAATTTTTATTATAATTTTAACAAGATTAAAAAATTTTAAAACTGATAAATTTGTTAAAAGATTTATTATATTTTTAAGTAAATTATCAAGTTTAGAGATAAATTCTAAAATTAATAAAAATAATTGGAATTCA
The DNA here is from genome assembly GCA_030570435.1 of Pichia ethanolica. NCBI lineage: Eukaryota > Fungi > Ascomycota > Pichiomycetes > Pichiales > Pichiaceae > Pichia > Pichia ethanolica. Next base: position 17,410 of record JAJLVP010000296.1, on the reverse strand, counting down.
ATAAATTTAATTAAAATATTTGAAAATATTCAAAATGGATTATTTGAACAAATTTTAAATAATTTTATTTTACCAAATATTAATAAAATTAATAATTTAACTGATAAAAAATTTTTAGTTGTTGGATTAACAAATTTAATTGTTGAAAATTATAAAGATATTAATTTTAATGAAATTTTAAAATTAATTAGTGAAATTTTAAAATTATTAAATAGTGAATCAATTAAAAATTATAAAACAATTGATGAAAATATTCAAATTATAACAGAACTTGATAATGAAGAATTTACATTTGGTTCAAGTTTTAATAAATTAAATATAATTCAATTAAAACCATTTGATCCAATTAGTAATAATATTAAGGATAAAAATATGTTAATTGAATTTTTTAAATTAAAATTGCAATCAATTGATAATCAATATATTAGTCAAATTTTACAACAACTTGATCCTGAATGTAGTTCAATTTTCCAAAATTTAATGATGTAATTAATTTATTTAGTATGTTTAATATATAATATATATAAAAGAAATAGAAGGTGAAAAACAAAGTAAATAAATAAATAAGTAAATAGTAGTTAAATAGTGTGTAAATATGAAAAAAAAAAGTTTGTGACAAGCAAGTTCCCGCTTCTTGTTGTTTGAATCCGTCCCATTGATTAAGTTATCAATTAAATGATAATATTAAAAGTATTCATAATTGATATGTTGTAGTTTTTCTTGATTTTTCTCATTTTTTTGAATCATTAACGTCTTTGGTTTTATCATTTGAATTATCATTTGAATTATCATTTGAATTATCATTAGAAGAATTATTATCATTAATTTCATTATTATCATTATTATCATTATTAATTGATTTTTCAAGTTCTTTCTTTTCTAATTCGGCGATTTCAGCAGCTGTTAAAAATCGTCCACCTTGACCTCTTGGTCTACGCATTGCATGTTTATGTCTTGATTCATGTAAATAAGGTTTACGAACTCTTTGAATTTTTAAAGTTTCCTCTAATTTTGCACGAGCAATACGTCGTTTTAAAATTCTATGATATTGTTTTGCATTAACATAATAAGGTTGATCAGTTGGTGGAGTTGTTGAATTTGTTGTAACTGGAGAATTTTGATCTGATAGTGATTGAGTTCCAATATCTGAATCAATATCGTTTATATTATCTGATTTTGACTGTGTGAATTCTTGTTGTTGCTGCGTTTTCTGCGTTTGCTGTTGTTGTTGCTGCTGTTGCTGCTGTTGCTGCTGCTGTTGTTGTTGTTGTTGTTCATAAATTGATGATAAAGAAGATGTTTGATTATATAATTCATTATCATTAACATTAGATAAGTTATTATTTGAAAGTTGAGGATTACGTTGGTGTATATAAGTAGTTGTAGAATTAAAATGTTGATTTACTAATGCATTGCTAACACCAGAAGAATCTATTAAGTTATTAATATTCTCTAAAGTTGAATTTATATTTTGAAGATGGTTAGTTGATGTGACTGAAGAGAAATCTTGTTGTTGTTGTTGTTGTTGGTAATAGTTGTGTACAGGTAAATGTAGCGAGTTCTCCATGTCTGGTGTCTAGTTGTGAGTTATATATGATAGAAAACAGAGATAATTAAAGGAAGAGGAAGAGAAAGAGGAAGAGAAAGAGAAAGAAGCAGAGAAGGCCCTAAAACATGAAAGTGAAAGTGAAAGCAACTAAATTAAACAGTTTGTTTCGTTTGTTTTGTTTGTTTTGCGTATCCGCTAACAAAAATTGCTTTTTTTTCGATTTTTTTTTAGATTTTTTTAATTTTTTTTAATTTTTTTTTCATTGTGTGGCGGTGCGTGGGGTTATCGGAGTTAGGCACGTGATCGCTGGTAAGTATCAGTGGCTGGTGTGTTCTTACGTAAGCAGCTTACGTAATATCTAATTACGTAATTTTTTTATTTTTTTTTTTATTTTTTTTATTTTTTTTTTTCTAACATGAATATTTTTTTTTTTTGCCCTAACAAATTTCACAAATCTTTCTTTATCAACTTTCTTGTCAACTCTATTACTTTACATCCATCTAAATATCAACTACAAATAACAACAACCATGACTGCAATTATCATATGTATAGGTATGGCCGGATCAGGCAAAACTACCTTTGTTCAAAGATTAAATTCTCATTTACATCAAAAAAAATTACCACCTTATATAATTAATTTAGATCCAGCTGTTTTAAAAGTACCATTTGGTTGTAATATTGATATACGTGATTCAATTAATTATAAAAAAGTAATGGAAAATTATAATTTAGGTCCAAATGGTGCAATTGTTACATCATTAAATTTATTTAGTACAAAAATTGATCAAGTTTTAAAAATTGTTAAAAATAGAGATTTTAAAAATTGTATAATTGATACACCTGGTCAAATTGAATGTTTTGTTTGGTCCGCTTCAGGTTCAATTATAACAGAAGCTTTTGCAACTGAATTTCCAACTATAATTGCTTATATAATTGATACACCACGTAGTTCCAATCCATCAACTTTTATGTCAAATATGTTATATGCTTGTTCAATTTTATATAAAACAAAATTACCAATGATTGTAGTTTTTAATAAAACTGATATACGTGATTCAAAATTCGCAGAAAATTGGATGACAGATTTTGAATCATTTCAAGATAGTTTAAAAAATAATACTGAATTAAATGATGAAACTTCAAATGGTTCAGGTTATATGGCATCATTAATTAATTCAATGAGTTTAATGTTAGAAGAATTTTATTCAACTTTAGATGTAGTTTCATGTTCTGCATTTACAGGTGAAGGTTTTGATGATTTTTTAAATGCCGTTGATAATAAAATTGATGAATATAATGAATTTTATCAAAAAGAAAGGGATAGAATAATTAATGAAAAAAAGGAAAAAGAAAAGAAAGAAAAGGATAAACAATTAACAAATTTAATGAAAGATTTAGGTTTAAATGATAAAAATAAAAATAATAATGATAATAATGATAATAATAATAATAATGTTGATGTATTATCTGATATTGAAGGTGAAATTGAAAAGGATGAAATTGAAGGTTATGAACATGGTTTAATAGATTTAGAAAGTAGTGAAAGAGAATATACATTTCAAGATGATAGATCTGGTGAAATTAAAGATGGTAAAGATGCAACTGATATTGCTAAAAGTATACATGATAGATATAAAAAAGCATTTGAATCAACTGCAAAGACTGCTTCAAGTAGTGTAGCTGAAGATATTGCAAAATATATTAATGGATCTTAAAAAAATTAAAATTATTATATATTTATAATTATTATATAATTCAACAAGTTAATACTAAAAATCCATCATTTAATTTTGTAACATTAACTAATCCTAATGATGCAATTAAATATAAATTTTTACTAATTTTATCAGATTTTGAATCTTTTAATTGTTTTAAAAATGGATATGTTTGAATATTTAAAATACATGCATTTATATTAAATAATTCATTATATTTTTCTTTAATTAATTTCATAAATGAAGTATCTGAATTTAAAATTTCTTTTGAAAATGATAAAATTAATATATTTTCATTATTATTAATTGTTTTAATACATTCAAATTCTTTTAAAAATACATTATATAAAAAATTATTCCTTTTAAAATCAATTATTTTATAATCAATTAAAATTGGATAATCATTAAGATCATCATGTGGATTTATATTTTCAAATTTTTCAATATCTAATAATATTTCATTTAACGGATGCTTAAATGCTTTTGTTTTCTTAGTTAAAATTAAATTTAGTGGATATGCATTTAGACTTGTCTTTAAAAATTTAGAAAAATTATTCTCATTTAGTATATTATTAGTATTTTTAAAACCTAGTAATTTTGTTGCACTTGTTGAATTTTTTTTAAGTGGAGATAAACATCGTATTGATTTTTTAAACATTATCTATTGTTTAATAGTGTATTGATAAGTATTGTGGTTGAAAAGTTTTGATTCCAGATTAAATTGAAATATTTCATGACTTTTTGTTATGAATTTTAAAAATAATGTAAAAAAAATGTAAAACATATGCATTGTGGCGAAGCAAGCAAATGTTTCATGTGGTCACGTGCACACACGTGCATGTATATTTTGAGGCGCATGTCATTCTTATTATTATTAACCGATTAAAACCGATTATAATCGATTATCACCGTCGGTACCTTATCTACTCCGATGTTTTCACTATTTAAATTGATGAATATAAAATTATTGATAAAGAAGAAGATAAACATTTCCTTTTTCCCTTCCTACATTTTCTTTTCTTCTTTTCTTTTCCTCTTCACAAAACAAATTGAAATAACGTTATTATGACTATACCTGAAAAAGTTGCTTACCTTTATACAATTAAATCGGTTAGAGAGACAAATTCATCAACGATACCACTTTTAAAATCTAATAAATTAAATAATTTTGATGTTGATTTAACAAAATTAGATTTAGTTGTTGAATTTGTAATTAAAACAATTCGTGATTCATACCCAACAAATGAATCATTATTAAATATACCAATTCATGGTAGATTTCAACATTTTGGTAAAGGTAATCCAAATAGATTAATTAATTTAATTGAAAAATTTAAATTAAATAATTTAACAAATTATGAAATTTGTAAAAAATTAATTGATTTATTTGTTGTAAGTGTTTTATTAGATGCAGGTGCAGGTAATGAATGGGAATTTACTGAACCAATTACAAATTTAAAAATTAATAGAAGTGAAGGTATTGCAGTTGCAAGTTTTTATATGTTTGAAAATGGAATTTTTTCATCAAATAAAGATGATAAATTTATTGTTGATGGAATTAAATTATCAAAATTATCATCAAATGAATTATCAAATGGTTTACAAATTAATAATAAATCAAATCCAATTAATGGATTTGAAGGTAGATTAAAATTATTAAATAAATTAGGTGAAACTTTAATTAATAATAATGAAATTTTTAAAAATAATAGACCAGGTGATTTAATTGATTATTTAAGGGATAATTCAAAATTTAATAAAATTAATAATAATTATGAAATTGAACTTGAAATTTTATGGAATTCATTAATGAAAACTTTATTACCAATTTGGCCAATTGAAGGTAGGATTAAAATTGATGGTTATATAATTGGTGATGCATGGCCATTAAAGAATAAAAATAATGAAATTGTAACATTTCATAAATTAACTCAATGGTTAACATATTCATTATTTAAACCATTAATTGAATTTGGTAATTTTAAAATTTTAAATTCTCAATTAATGACAGGATTACCAGAATATAGAAATGGTGGATTATTTATTGATTTTAATGTTTTAAAATTAAAGAATGAAATTTATTTAAATGGTATGAAATTAGCTAAAGAGAATGATTTAGAATTACCAGCTTTTAAACCAAATGATGATGTAATTGTTGAATGGAGATCATCAACAATTTGTTTATTAGATATGTTATTACCATTAATTAATGAAAAAATGTTAATTAAAGGTACAAAATTTGAATTAACATTACCACAATTAATTGAAGCTGGTAGTTGGAAATCAGGACGTTTAATAGCTGCAAGTAAAAGAAGTAATGGAGGTCCACCAATTGAATTAATTGCAGATGGAACTGTTTTTTAGTTTATTTATCTTTATAAAATTAAAATAAGTTATTAAAATAAGTTATTAAAATAAGTTATTAAAATAAGTTATTAAAATAAGTTATTAAAATAAGTTTTATATATATATAATTAGAATATGTCACGTGCGCACTGTAAGGGTTTGGAACCCTTTTGTATTTACGCATTAAATAAAAGAAAAATAAAAAAAAGACGCAGTTGAAATTTTTAATTTTCAAATTGAAGCGCCTGTAGTTTTTTTACTTTATTATTGAAATTGTTAACATGAATTTAACGTTTTCTTAATAACTACCTTACTTTTTTTTTCTTCTTATTCTTTTAGTAACTTGAACGTCTCATTCAAATAAAACAAACTAAAAATGTCTGCTGAAAAGAAAGATATCCAACAACCACAAGAAATTAACAAAATTAGAATTACATTTACTTCAACTAATGTTAAATCATTAGAAAAAGTTTCAAATTTAGTTGTTAGAAATGCTGCAAAGGAAGGTATTAAAAAGAAAGGTCCAGTTAGAATGCCAACTAAAGCATTATCAATTGCAACTAGAAAAACACCAAATGGTGAAGGTTCTAAAACTTGGGAACATTATGAAATGAGAATTCATAAAAGATATATTGATTTAGAAGCACCATCTGCTTTAGTTAAAAACATTACTTCATTAACTATTGAACCAGGTGTCGATGTTGAAGTTACTGTTTCAGTTTCTGCTTAAATTAATTAATTAATTTGAAAAGAAAAAGATGATAATTTTTACATTTTATAATCGATTATTGAATATTGATAATAATGATAATAATTAGTAATAATAATAAGAAGAATAAGAATAATAATCAATAATAATAATCAATAATAATAATCAATAATAATAATCAATAATAATCAATAGTCAATTGTCAAATATATTTTTAACCCTCTAGGCGTACCGTGTATGCAAACAAGTTCTTAAAAACAAAAATGTTTTTCTTTGGCATATATGAGACGTTGCGGTAGTCAGCTATCAGTGTTAATAATATTTAATTGATTGTCTTTGTTATTTTATTATTATTGCTTTTGTTGTGTTTTTTTTTGTTGTTGTTGTTGTTGTTGTTGTTATTCCTATTATTGTTATTCTTATCATACTTTGTATAATTCTTTATATAAAAATAAAAATAAAATTAAAAATAATTTTTATAAAATCGAGCGAGTAGCGACGATCGACGCCACGCGGTGTCGAAAATTAAAAAAAAAAATTCGCGAAATTTGAAAATTGTTTTTTTTCTTTTTTTTCTTTTTTCGTTTATGCGATTTCGTTTCTTTTTCTTTTTCTTTTTCTTTTTGATTTGTTTTCGATTTGTTTTCGATTTGTTGTTGTTTTCCCTTTCTTTTTTCCCTGTTTGTTGGTCTCTCTTGTATATCACATTGCTTTTCTTGTTTTTGCTGTATTTCCTTTCTTTCTTTATTTCTTTACTTCTTTTTTGTTTTGTTAACTTCATCTTCTTCTTCTTTCTCTCTTCTCTCTCTTCAACAGTAATCACAATTAACAAGATGGCTTCTGAAAAGCAAGATTCAAATGTCAATGTCTCACCAATTTCTGGTTCGGGATCAGCACCAATTCCATCGATGGCTCAATCACCATCTCAATTATCAAGATTAGTTAATTCAGGTCCAGTTTCAATTTTATGTTATTGTGCTTCATCAATTTTAATGACAACAACAAATAAATATGTTGTCTCAGGTCATCATTTTAATTTAAATTTCTTCCTTTTAGCAATTCAATCAATTGTTTGTCTTTTAGTAATTGCAGTTTTAAAATTTTTTGGTGTAATTACTTATAGAAAATTTAATACAAATGAAGCTAAAAAATGGTCACCAATTGCATTTTTATTAGTTTTAATGATTTATACATCATCAAAAGCTTTAAAATATTTAGCAATTCCAATTTATACAATTTTTAAAAATTTAACAATTATTTTAATTGCTTATGGTGAAGTTTTATGGTTTGGTGGTGAAGTTACACCAATGGCTTTAAGTTCATTCGTTTTAATGGTTTTTTCATCAATTATTGCAACTTATGGTGATAAAGATTCAAGTGGTGAATTAAATTTTAATATTGGTTATTTATGGATGGCATTAAATTGTTTCTCATCTGCTTCATTTGTTTTATTTATGAGAAAAAGAATTAAATTAACAAATTTTAAAGATTTTGATACAATGTATTATAATAATTTATTATCAATTCCAATTTTATTAATTGCTTCACTTCTTTTAGAAGATTGGTCTTCAGAAAATATTGATTTAAATTTCCCACCAGAATCAAGAGCTTCAGTTTGGGCTGCAATGATTATTTCAGGTGCAACATCTGTTGGTATTTCTTATTGTTCAGGTTGGTGTATTAGAGTTACATCTTCAACAACTTATTCAATGGTTGGTGCTTTAAATAAATTACCAATTGCATTATCTGGTTTAATCTTTTTCGATGCACCAGTTAATTTCTTTTCAATTTCTTCAATTTTTGTAGGTTTTTCAGCTGGTTTAGTTTATGTTGTTGCTAAACAAAAGCAAAAGGAACTTCAAGCAAAGCAAGAATTACCAAAATAAGAAATTAATTAATTAATTAATTAATCGGTTAATCGATTAATCGATTTATATCTCATATATATTTACAAATTTATTAAAAAAATATATTCTTATTCTTCTACTTATTATTATTATTATTATTATTATTATTTAGAAATTTTTAAACTAAAATCAACAATTGGTGTACCTTGATGGATATAACTTGTTGAATAAATATCAATATCATTACATAAATAATCTTTTAAATTATCTCTTGTTAAACCACCACTACATTCAAGTAAAAATTGTTTATCTTTAAATTCTTCCTTTAATTGCCTAGCAACATTTTGTAATTGAATACCTTCAAAATTATCTAACATAATTATATCACCACCAGCTTTAATAGCTTCAACTGCTTCATTATAATTTTGAACTTCAATTTCAATTTTAATTGAAAATCCACCAACTTTTTTAGCATTTTCAATTGCTTTAGTAATTGATCCAGTTGACCAAATATGATTATCTTTTAACATAATCATACTTGATAAATCAAATCTATGCATATCAGCTCCACCAATTAACATTGCATATTTTTCCATAATTCTTAAACCAGGTGTTGTCTTTCTAGTACCTGCAATTATACCTTTAAAATTTGCTTCATCTTTAGCTAATTTAATAATTTCAAATGTTCTAGTTGCAATGCCTGATAATCTTGATAATAAATTTAATGAAACTCTTTCACTTTGTAAAATATTCTTTGATGGACCATTTAATTTTGCAATTTCAATTTTTTCACCTTTATTTGGTTCAATTAATGAACCTTCATTAATTAACCATTTAACTTGAACTTTACATTGATCGAAAACTTCTTGTAAAAATGGTATACCACAAATTATACCTTTAGATTTAATAAAAATTGATGCATTTTTTTCATCAGATCCAACAACAAATCCTCCATAATCAAATGATGGAATATCTTCACTTAAAAAATCAGTAATTTGTTGCTTCCAACGAGTGGAGACAGGTAATAGATCAGCATAATTAGACATCTTGGTTATATTCAAATAAGCAGATATCTTTATCTTTAAATAACGTTCTAGAAATCAACGTTTTACTTGCAATTAAAATGCAAATTTGAAAGTCAAAAGCCAAACAATTGGAAAAGTCAGCGCACCGTTTCCATTTCCGATATTTTTACATGTTTTATTACTAAATATTATATATTACACTATTTATTACATTTGCTATTCTTCTTCTTCTTCTTCTTCTTCTTCTTCTTCCATTGGTATTTCGTAATCACTGGAATCGTCACTCTCCGACTTGGCGATTCCAAACATAATATTGGACTGTATATCGTTTAAATCAATACCTTTTTTCCCATCTTCTACTTCCTCTTGTTCTTCTACTTCAATGTCTTCAAAATTTCCATCTCTTTGATCATCTAACAAATCTCTAATTGAAGAATCTGCTCTACGCTTCCTAATGGATTGATTGCTATACAAGACGCCTTCTAATTCTTTAACTGTTTCTATATCCCAATTATGCATTGCATTGAGTAATATGGATTCTTCATTATTATCTAAATTTTCATTATTTAATTTAAATAAATCAGTAATTAATATTCGATTACCTAATCCTAATGATTTACTTAATTCGATACTTTTATTCAATTCTAAATCAAGAAATTTATATGATAAATCATTAAATAAATTGATATCAATATTAGAATCTCCAATTATTTCATTAAGTTGTAAATTTTCAAATAATTTCTTAATCATTCGATTATTAAATTTAGTTTGATTATTATGATTATTATGTGTGTTATTATTGTTATTTTGATTATTATGGTTATTTGATTTTTTTCGTTTTGTGATAAATTGTTCATATTGTTTGATTAATGATAAATTTTCATCATCAATTTCATCACTATCACTTTCACTATTTCCTTCATCACTATCACTTTCATTTATTTTATTTAAACTCATATTATATTCATCAATTTCATGATCTGAAATACCTAATATACCAGATCCATCATGAAGAATTGCCTCTGGAAATGCAATATTTGAAGTATCTGCATGTGATTGAAATGTTTCATTAAATCTTCCAATTTCATTATCTTCATCTATTGAATTGTTATTATCAAAGTCAGGAATTTCATTATCATAACTAGTTATTTCTTCGTTTTGTACTTTCGATTGTGATTGTGATTGTGATTGAGACTGAGACTGGGTTATTTGAATTGTATCATCAAGATATGAAGAATCGGATATTTCAGTTGATGGTATATTTGATATAAAACTACTAGATTGATCATGCATTAATCTAGCAAATGATTTAACATCTTTATTTATAAAACTAGGTATATTTTTCATTTCAGGTGTTGGTGATATTGATATACGTTTTGTAAATGGTTTTATAATTGAATTAAGTATTGATGAATTATTATCATTATTATTATCATTATTATAATCATTATTATTAGAAGGTGTAATATCATTTTCAACTTCAAATGAATCAATATTTGTCTTCTTTACCGGAGTATTTAAAATGAAATTGGTTTTCAAATTTGATTTTATATCTGATTTATTTAATTTTAATTTAGATTTGCTTTTAGAATTGAATAATTTACCAAGTAATCTTAAATCATCTAAAGGATCATATATTTGTTTCTGTTTATTTTTAGTTGGTGTTAATAAAAGTCGATTTCTAATTGGAGTTGTTGACATTTGAATAGCATTTTTGGTTAATGGAGTTAAAGATTTTCGTGGTGTCCTTGGAGATCTTGAAACTCGTGGAGATTTCGGTGATTTTGGAGACTTTGGAGACTTTGGAGATTGTGAATACGAGATATCGTTGGTGTCATGATTTCTTTGCGGTGTAGCCTCGATCGATGACATTTGATATGCTCTACAATGTTAACATAATTGGCTAAATGACAAGAAATATTTGTTGATAACAAAAAGAAAAACAACAGTTTCTTCTTTAAAACAATTAAATTTTCCTCTTCTGGAAATTTTTGTGCGGTAACAAAAAAAAATTCAAATTTTTTTTTTCTTTTTTCATTTTTCTTTCTTTCAGAAAATTTTTCATATTTACATTTTATTTTCAGAGTTTTATTTCAAGAACTTATTTCCAAGTCAATAATTTGAAAAGGAAGTCAGCGAACTGTTAAAGAAAGTAGTTATGAGTTCTGAAAATAAGGAAGAAAAACCAGTAGAAAAAAAGGAAATTGAAGATGTTGAAGATGTTGAAGGATTAGATGATGGTCTTGCAATTGATTATGATTTAAGTGAGAATGAAGAAGGAGTTGAAATTAATGAAGGTGATGATAATAAAGAAAATAAAGAAGAGGATAAACCAGCTGAAATAACCAACAATAAAAAGAGAAAAAGCAATGAAGCACAAAAGAGTAAAAAAAAGCAAAAGATGGAATTTGAAAAAGAGAGTAAAGAATCATTAAGTAGTGAAAGAAATGATGTAATTGTTGAGAAATTAAGTAGTAAAATTCGTGAACTTTATCCTCAATTATCAGCACTTGAATTAAGTGAATATTATTTAAATAAAAAGAATGTTATTGATAGTAGTGAATTTAAATTTGAACATGATTTAAATAATTTTGAAAAATTTATTAATACATTTTTAAAAGATTTAATTCCAAGTATTAAAGAATATAAAAAACTTAGGAATAAAATTAAAAAATATGAAACTAAGAAGAAATTTAATAAAAAATTTGATAAAACAGTTGAAATTCCAAAACGTAAATTTATAGTTATATTATCAATATCAGCAATTAGAGCATGTGATGTTCATAGAGCTACAAGAAATATTGAAGGTGGATCAATTAAATTAATTCAAAAAAATCCAATTGGGCAAGATTTAAAAATGTTAAGAACTACATGGAGTAGAATTTTAAATGCAACTCCAGGTAGAGTTGATAAAATTTTAGAAATTTCAAAGAAAGATCATGAAAGGAATCCAAATAATGATATTAGTCTTAAAGAGGATGAAATTGAAGCTGTAATATTAGATAATTATGTTGATTCAAAATTAAGAAGTGTATTAGAGGATAAGGAAACATTTGAATTATTGAAAAAGCTTAAAATTGCAAATCCAAATATTAAAGTGTATTTATATTAATTATTTAATGATAATAGAATATTTTAGTTAGTTAGTTATTTATTTATTTTTAATAATTATAAGATTATAAAATAAATGATTGAATAAATAATAATTGAATAATAATGTATTTGTATATATTAAAAATAAAAATATTATACTATTTTATGTTATATGAAAATGAATTTAATTTTTAATTTTTAATTTTAATTTTTTGATGCTGCAGCTTTATCCCATTTAGCAACTGTTTCTAATGAGTAAGATTCTCTTGGATTAATAGTATCTGTTTCTGCTTGTCTATAGAAAGCATATAAAACTGCAAAATAACCTGCAAATGCGACAATACCGTTAACGTGATGATTTTTTGGAGTGTGATACCAACCACCAGATGGAGCTTTCAACCATTTTGGGATGAATTGAGCGTGAGACATGATTGATCTGAAACGATTTGATGTGATTTACTAAATGAATAGATCTATTATAAAACCAATACGAAACGAAACACACTTCTTGTTCTTGTTCCTCTTCTTGTTCTTCTTGTTCTTCTTATTGTGCAGCTTCAACGGGTTAAAAAACATGCGAATTTTGAAGCGCTGCGTTTTCCCCTCAAATTTTAAAAAATAAAAAAAATTAAAAAAAAAATAAAAAAATGCGTCGACGCGTCGCTCGCTACGCATCTCCAGTGTACCCGTGTACACTCCCCCTGTGCCACATTCCTCCCTTTTTTTTTTTTTTTTTCCTCGGCCGCCAAAAACGAAAAAATCACAAAATTCACAAAAATTCACAAAAATTCACAAAAAAACAGAGAAATCTGAAATTTCAGATATGCAAAACACTGGAAATATTGTAATATTGTAAAGGAAATCAGGTTACAATATTTACTATTCTTAGTCTCTTTAATCTGTCGGTCTCACATTGAACAATCATCATGTTGGCAGCAACCTCCTTAGGACAGAACTCTTCAAGACTTTGTCTTAGTAAAATATCAAAAAGATTAATATCCATTTCACCAGCTGCTACAAAAATTGAAAATAATAATAATATTAATAACAAGAATAATAACTCAAATCCAAATATTAAAAAATTTAAATTCTCTTATGAAACTGCAAAGAATAAATATATACCAGAATCTGAATTAATAATACCAAATGATAAATTTGATTTTGCAAATTATAAACCAAATTCAAATTCAAATTTATTATTATCAATTACTGAAGATAATGCAAAATTAATACCTTCAATTATTTCATTACATGCTAGACTTAATTTACCAAAAGAATATAAATATTCAACATTAGTTAAATCATTATCATGTCCAATAGATTCAAATTCAATTAATAATCAACAAATGTCAATTTTTGGTTCTCATATTTTATCATTTTATGTATCTGAATATTTATTAACAAATTATCCAAGACTTCCCATTTCAATTTTAAGATCTGCAATTGATTCATTTATTGGAAATTATTCACTTTATGATATTGCTAAAAATTCTTGGGGTATAGATGAAGATAATACTTCAAAATTAGATAAATATTTATCAAATGAACCTGAATTATTTAAATTTGGTAGATTAAGATATTTAAGAAAAGTCACAATTCCTGAATCAAATGTTGTTAAATATTCAAATCCTTCAAAATTAAATTCAAATCCATTCGAATTATCAAAATCTGAAGCTTATGCAAATTCTGTACGTTCAATAATTGCAGGTTTATATATTCATTGTGGTGAAGAAATTACAAAACAATTTATTAAAAATCATATACTTTCAAGACAAATTGATTTATCAAATTTATTCGAATTTAAAGAACCAGGTAAATTATTAACTAGATTACTTAAAACTAATAATTTATTACCACCAACTGTTAGATTAATTTCAGAAACTGGTAGATTATCAAATAGTCCCATTTATGTAGTTGGTTGCTTCTCTGGTAATAATTTATTAGCAACTGGTGAAGGTTCTTCCTTAAAAGAAGCTAGAGTTAGATCTTTTGTTAGATCTTTAAAAGCTTGGTATTTATATAAACCACTTGATGCAAAAGTACCAAGTGATCCAAACTTTAATGGTATGTTTGTTGATGATGGTGAAAAATTCTATTAATCATTATTACATTATTTATATAATTTTAAAATTTATTATATAGAATTTATGTTTATAAATTATATAATTAAAACCTGTATATAATATAAAAATTTAAATTTTATTTTATTTATTTATTTATTTATTAATTAATAAATAATTTAATCTTTTCATTCATATTATCAATTATAACATTATCAACCAGTTCAATTCCTTGTGAATCACATACTTTATTTAAAAACATCCTATACATCTCCTTGTAAATTAAAAAACTATTCATCCTAATATAACTATCTTCATTATCACTTCCACGATTAATAATCCTTTCAATCATAAAAATATCTTCACAATCAACTAAATTATCCTCCATTTGTTTAACAATATTCTTAAATATAATCTCTTGTAATCTAAACTTAAGTTGATGAATTTTATTAATACTAATAATTTGCTTAATATTAAATAAATCAAAAATTTCAAATATACCAATAAAAATTTCGTCACATTCATCACTTATAATCTCATTAAATTTTAAAATAATTGTCTCATTAATTAAATCAGGATATATTTCATATAAATATCTAATTATTGCAAGTATTTCAATTTGATACTTATTATCAATTAATTGTTCAATTAATTCATTAAATATCTTACAATGATCAATTGTATTAATATTTTGTAAAATCCATGAAAATTTACTATATTCTTCATTCTCTTCATCATTATATTCAATTAATTCTTTAATAACAATACCTAAATATCCTTCAATTTCTTTATCTTCATCAATTGTAAGTTGATTGATATCTGGTGTAGAATCACTTGTTAAGGATTTCTCCTTTTCAATCATAGAAATATCATTATCTTTCTCAATATTATCTTTTTCAATCATTGAAATATCTTCTTCGAGTATTTTTTCATTCAAATCATAAGCTTTATTATCAATTTGTAGAGTTCCGATTTTATTAAATTCTTCTCCGTGGTCATTATTAGCTCTCTCCGCCTTCTTTTCTTCTTCTTTCTCTTCATCTTCTTTTTCTTCTCTCTCATTTTCTTGCTCTTCATTCTCAATTTCACTGATTAATTCATTAACTCCAACACTAGAATCTCGAGCAATTTCACCATCTCTCAGTTCAATATTATCATAATCAAATAAATTGTTTGTAACTTTGTGTTTAGGTATAATCATAGTAAAATCACAGATTACATGATTTGACTTACTATTATCATTCTCTTCATATTCATTATCATAACTTTTCCTCAGTTTTGGAATTATTTTAGTCATCTCATCAATATTTTCATCAAGTTCATCTT
Organism: Pichia ethanolica; assembly: GCA_030570435.1. Lineage (NCBI taxonomy): Eukaryota > Fungi > Ascomycota > Pichiomycetes > Pichiales > Pichiaceae > Pichia > Pichia ethanolica. Next base: position 1,738 of record JAJLVP010000296.1, on the reverse strand, counting down.
TATCAATTTTAATCGGTGAAAGTATCTTTGTATCTTCACCCTCCATTCCAAATTCTTTGATTTCCTTGTTATTATTAATATTGTCTTGATTTCCATCATCATCAATTATATTCAGAGCTTTATAAATATCATTTCTTAAAATAATATCATCAGTTTCTTTTAAAGTCCTTAAAAATAATTCGTTACATTCCCTCAAACATAATTCAAATGTAATTATTAATTTAGATTTACTTTCTTCATCATTTAAAATTCCAAAACTTTTAATTAAACATTCTAATATACTTGATAATAAATATGATTTTATAACATTTCTTTTCAACAAAAGCAATCTATTAAAAATTTTTAATATTGAATTGATTATTTTAAATTTATTTTTAATATATTGAATTGATAAACAAATATTTTCAATTTTTGATGCATCAATAGCAAAATTCAAAATATTAGTTATTGATAAACAAAGATCTTCTAATGATAAATTAGTTATTATATAATCAATTCGTTTGAAATCTTCAGTTTTAATAAGATAAAGACAAAATAATCTCAATATATTTTCTGTAGAAATATAATTTGATATTTTTTTGAAATATATTTCATTATCAATTGTGAAAATAATATCGAATAAATCAGGATTTTCAATTGTTAAATTATTCAAAGCACTGTGAAATTTAATTGTTAATGATGAATCATTTTCATTTAAAAGTTTATTGAAACCAGCTTCTTGAAGGGATTTAGAATCAGATGTAATTTCTTCGTAAATAATATTCTCTCTTTTAAGTCTTCCTGTGAATTCATCGATTGAATCATCATGATTTATATGTTCAATATTTTTCTCAATTACTGGAATAGTATGATGTCTAATGGTATTCTGTTGTTGTTGTTGTATCTGTATTTCAGGCTGTTCTGGTTGCTTTCTTTTCCTAGATAATTTATTTTCATCTAAAGACTCACTTCTTTCGGATTTCCTTATATTATCAGAACTAATTATATCCTTTTGTCTTTGTTTGATATTAATTACAGGTTTTTCAGTATTTGAATCGAAATTATTAATTTGTTTTATATTACTTGAATTTGGAATATTATCAAATGATTTTAATATATTATTATTATTATTTAAAAAAGTAGATTTTGTTCTTTCTAAAGCTCTAATTGTTGCATAATCTAATTTTTTCATAATTTTATTTTCATAAAAAGGATCGAATTCACAGAGTGTCCAAAAGGCATTTCTCATTGCTTCTTTAACTTGAGGAATTGGATCAGATAAACCTTTAACAATTAAATTTTCAACAGATTCAAATAATAATTGATTATTATTATTTAAATTTTTTGAATCATAATATTTTAATAAAATTAATTCAATCCAATTACCAACATAAACACGTGGTTGAATATTTTTTTCTTGAATTGTTGAATTTAAAATTGTAAAAATTTTTGGATTTAAATTTGTATTTAATAAAATTGAAATTATTGCAACATTTGCATTTTGATGTTGCATAATTTTTCTTGCTGAAGTTAATTTTAATAAAATTAATAATAAAGGTTCAATAAAATTAAAATCTAATAATGAACCTGCATAAATTGCTAATTCTTTACAAAATTGACAAGAATTATTTGATAATGTTGTCCTTAAAGACATCATACCTTTTGGTAAATAATCTCTAATTTCTTTTAAAAAAATGATAAAATTATCTAAATTTGATAAAAAATTCTCCCCACGAAGAATTTGTCTTAATTTAATTAT